>JAQZBX010082318.1:0-13541 GCA_029593785.1 Cabassous unicinctus | reverse complement strand
AATTGTGCACTTCAATAAAAAATATATTTACAAACAGAGGGTGTTTGTAGTCACACATGAAAATTTGGATTTGCCTATTTCTGTATTCAGTGCTTCCATTTGTTACTCTTAAAGTTGGTGGCTGTGCTCTTTTGTGCATCGAGATGGATGGCTGTACCCTCGGACTTGTCCATGCATTCCTTGACACCTGTGAGCCACTCCTATGCCTGGCATCTGGGGAAGATTCGAATTGGGCTCTGTGTCCTAGTTTAGCCTATAGATTTTTTTTCCCTCTTGGTGTTGGGCAGTGGCATCTGCATGCCATTGGGAAAGATTTTCCCATTGAGGGCTGGGCATCGAGTTGTTAGGACGTTTGTCAGTGAGTTGTCAGCCTTCCTTTTGACTGTAAGAATAACTTTCATTTTGCTTCATTTTCAAACTAGTAGAATATGACAGGACAGCAGTAATTTCCATATGGGTAAATGCCTCAGAATTCCTATATATATGAGAAAAACAAAAAGAATTTTGAGACTAATCAGAAGTGTTTTCTGTGAGAGAATAACTAGAGTTGATTATCAATAGAGGACAGATTCATGAAATGATTCACAAAGATCTCCTCTAAATTCCTGAATCAGACATGGGCTTATTCCAAGATGAAAAATCTTGGAACTAGCTTATCATTACTCTCCCAGTTACTATTGTTATCTTCATATATTTCATATAAAAATTTTACAGAAATTTTGAACCAATTGCATTCACAGGGAAATGAAATCATTGAGGGTTCTCATGTTTACAGACTAAAATTTTCATAGGAGCTAACAGATGCCTTCCATTTTCTTATAATGGTTATTATCTTTTGAGTAAAATGTCCTCATTTTTAGGAAAACTTTTCTATTACAATGATATTAGACATTTTAAGAGTCATTTTCAAAATTTGTATGCAGCCAGGTAATTTAAAAGTTGTTTTTCTTTTTGAAAGGTACCCAATATGTGCCAGGAAAATATCATCAAAATCTTTCTCCTGAGTAGAGTCTATATCATATATTTAAGGTAATTTTCTCCACCCCAAACTGTTATTATTTTTTAAAGTATATTTTTATTATAAAAGGTGAACTTAGAAAGAAAACATATCATACATACTGTAAGACTCCACATACAACAACCTTCCATCAACACACCAAAATGTCATGGAAGCTTTGTTACAGATTATGTGATAATATCATCAGACTATGACCACTAAGCATGGTCCATAGCAGATATTTGACACACATTGTCCATTGTCTTCCACTTTCAACATGTAAGGCTTGGTGTGGATGCTGCCTGTTTTTCATGGCTTCTCATGTATTTACTACTTTTACTCCATAATCATGAGTTTGATTCTGGTTTACTTCTAATACATGTACATATGGACCACTACCTCAAAACAGATTTAAAGTTTCATATCCCTGTTTCTCAGAAGACAGCCTTTTTTAATTTCATGCCTCTATATTCTATTCAGCCATGTTTTCAATTTAGGAGTATTCTACTTAAAGATTCCCTCCCTGTCTGCCAGCCCATAAACAATAGTCAGTGGATATTTTCAAGCCAGACACAAGGGAATCCCACAGTGGAGAAGGGGTGAGCCAAATTGCCATGCTGAACAACCAGCACCACCAGGTGGTCACATTTCCCTGTACCCACAAATTTGAGATGGTGCCTGTTCCTACTGGTTTTTGCTTGCAGTATGGGGAGTAACTTAGGAACCAAAGGCCTGCAGTCTAATTTAGCATTCCTGGGAAATTTTTCCATCCCTGGGTAAGTAAGGATATATCTGGTGTCTGATGCATTTAGATGGGTCTTGGCATTGAGGTGTAAACATTTTCTCATTTTTGTGGTCATTTCTTCATCGACACTTGGCTGACTGACATCCCAAGACCTCCTTTGGCAAACATGAGGGGTTTTCTAGTAATCTCATTAGGATTGATTATTTCTTAAATTCAGTATCTGCTGAGACCACCTCTTGACCATTTGTAATTTTTTTAAATTCCTTGAGAGTGGTCTGGACCAAGCATAAGAGCCATGAAAGACATACTCTGGGTTGACTTAAAAACAGCAAGAATCCATTCTTTTGAGGAAGCAATAAATGCTTTAATGATCTTATACATGATCTGTGATGGCCTTCTGGACATTTTTCTCCATTTTCCTTTTCTCTATATTGTTTCCTCCACTCCCACGCTCACTCTTTTATTGCTTGCTCTGTTGCCTCTTCAAAGAGTGGTGTGATGATCAAGTTTCTGTAAGTTTCTTCATAGAAAATATACACCTGTTTTTAATTGACTCAGGGCTGCAGATGAGATATGTTTCTGGTACATCACACTACTCTGCACATACTTATGCATACATGCTATTAAATGAGTCTATCTGCATCTGTAATAATTTCTCAAGAGAACTGGAAAAAGATTTTGAGATTTCTTGGCCCTTGAAAGATGGAGTTGACCCATTGATATTGGCACTAATTTATTCCAATTAGATGTGAAGAATTCCCAAATAGGAATTTGATAATCCAGACCTAAATACTGTATAAATGGAAATAAATTCACTAAACCACTAATTTATCTCATTCACAGAGAGTATTGGGTCCAATAGTTAGGCCTGTAACATAAAAAGAAGAATTATGTCATCATTGATTTCAATTATTTCAGAATTATTACTAGCATTTAAACGATTCATCCTCTATGGTGTATTTCTTAGAATGGATTATATTAAATGTAACATGGCCTTACAATCTTTTTCCTTTTCCTTTTTTTTTTGGAATACATTTTTATTCGAAGAGATATGTAACATTAAGTAGGGTTCATCTGGAAAATATTTGTTCACAGAAATATTTCCAACTCTAAAATAAACCACATTTATTAATATCTCCAATCCTTTCAGAGAAATCACTAAGTTTTGGGAAGTTCTCAAGCTCATGTGTAGGGGGCAATTTTTCTAAATTTTATTTATCCCTTGAAACAACTTTCATCATGATTTTAGATGATTTTTCATTATATTCATGTTATTATTCGAGCAGTTTGTTTACCAAAAAATTCTTGCAGAAATTAGAGAATTTCCATATACCCCCCACTTTTATTCCTCATCTTTAAACCTTATATTCCACTCTTTCTTATTGATATTCTGTCTAAAATCAATAAGATTGATTATTGAATATAGGTTATTCAGTTCTCCTATTTTCAATTTCCATTATCAATTTCTCCCTTCAATTGTTTAATATTTGCTTCATACATTTTGTAGCTTTGTTGTATATATATATATATATAATTGTTTTCATATATATTTAAATTTCTTTGTCTTTAATTGAGCCTTTTTCATTATATTGTGGTTTTCTTTTTGTCCTACACAGATATTTTATTGTTAATTATAGCTCTTATGGTTTACAGATAAATCATGCAGGATGACAGAGTTCTCATATAACACCCCCAAACACCTAGTTTTCCTTATCATTAATATTTTATATTAGTGTGGTACCTTTGTTACATTTGATGAACAAATATTTTTCTTAGTATAAAATTAACTGTAGTCCATATACTTATATACTATTCCTATTCCCTTCTGTAACCCCTCCTTTTTCTGTAATTGTTACCTTCTATGTCTTCCTACTACCAAACCACAGGGTATCTTTAACTTTTATGCATTTGAATTTCAGAGATTTTAAAATATGGTGTTATATACCAAAAACCCAATATGTAATTATTGGTATGCATAATTACAAAAAAGGTTGACAATACCAGAGATCTTAAATTTTTTTGTAATTTGCCTCACTGTTGAATCTCCTTTCATTTGTGTCTGAGGAACTTACTTAAAATTGTTTCTGGGGCAGCACAATGGTGACAGACTGCCTCAGGATTTTTTGTTTGTTTATTTCTTTTAATATGGGAGTGCCATATTAATTTATCCCTCATTTTCAAGAGCCTGTCTGACTAGGTATAGTATTTTATGAAGTGAATCATTTTCTGTCAGCCATTTAAATATTTCATCTTAATTTACCTTTTTGCCTTCTTCTTTTTTGTCTTCATGGTTTCTGTTGAGAAATTGTTCCTTACTCTTATTGGGACTCATTTGAGCAAAACATGTTGTTTTACTATTGCAGCTTTCAGAACTTAGTCTTTGTCTATGATATTTTACTGTGTGATCACAATATGTCTGGGCATAGGTTTCTATGATTTTATCCTGTATAGGATTCTTTGGGTGTCTTGATTGTGCATATACATGCCTTTCATTACATCTGAGAGGTTTCCTGCCTTTATATCTTTGAATATTCCTTCAACCACTTTCTCTTTATCTTCTTTCTGTGTCTCCCACAAAGCATTTATGGTATTATAGATTTTATACTATATTTCAATTCCACCAGGTGTAGTAGAGCATTCTGATTCCTGAGGTTGCAGTTTCCATTTCCCCATGGAATATTTTAATTAGTAGACAAGACTGGCACATGGACTTTCCTGAAAACTCTGGCACATTGTGGAGAGGTCTGTGCTCCAGGAAGTCTGTGACCCAGTTCAAAGACAGCATAGTAAACCAACAGCAACCAAGAAGCAGCAGCACTGCATGTGAAATGACCCTAGCTCAGTTCCACGAGAAGAGTGGGGTCTGGGTGGATACCCCATGATATTCCTGCAGAAGGGTTTTCTGGACTGAGGTTCACTCCAGATCCCTATAGCCCTACTGCATGCAGGCTTCCCTGTCACACCACAAAAGTTGGTTTTCCAGTTTACTTAAGGGAAGGGGAAGGACTGAGTGCTGTCAAAAGTGTAGACCCTGGTTCTGCCAGGAACTCTTCAGGAACCCAGGGTGCTAAAGGGACCCCTCCCCCAATACAAATACCAGGAGACTGGGCACCCAATGGTGTGTTCATGCCCACTCCACCCCAGTGATGTCCTTTAGAAGTCACACATTCTGAACCTGGCTTCACCAGCATGTGCCGTGATCATGCCTCAGACCAGCATGGTCCATCCCATCAGCAGCCTCCTGCTCCACCACTGCCAGAAAGAGTGGTGAGCTGCCCAGCCACAGGTGAAGTAGAACTACTTTATGGCCAAGGTTCCTGATGGAGAATGGCAGGCCTGGTAGGATGGTGCTATTGCACTCCAGCATTCCCAGAATGTCCATGACACTGTCTTTTAAAATTTACAATATCTTCCAAACTATTTTCTCTTTCATTTTTCAATTTTACATTAAAGGACTTATTAATGGCTTTGAAAAAAAATCATTCTTTTAGGTTTTGGCTAGATGACATGGTTGGGGGATATATCTCAATAAAACTGCTTAAAGACCCATTAATATTATTGCAAAAATAGCCAGAAATGGCAAGGTAGAGAAGGGGAAATGGAGAGATTGAGAAGGGAGACAATTCTGTGTGTTTTTGTGTGTCTGGTTTTTGTTAGTTATTATTGCTGAAATAGTGCCAATGCTTTAGTAATATTGAAGTGATCGACACAGAACACTGTGATTATAGCAAATGTCAGTGATTGTACACTTTTCCTCAGGTGAATTCTTTATTGCTAAGTCTCTATAAAATTAATCTGTAGAAATAAATAGGGTTGGTTGGGGGAAATACACCCAATGTGAGATAGGTGCTACAGTTAGTCATATTTTCATGATGCCCTTGACTAGTTTGTAACCACAAACTATTAGTCGGTGGAGGCTGATGTATGGGTTACCTGTATGCTGTTACATATGCTTATGTTGAAAGGTCCCAATGTTGACTAGACACATAATGTTGCTGTAAGCTCAGGTATGAATTGTAAACTTATATAAAGAACATTTTTCAAGTTGAGGGTGTTGACAGTCATACACAAAGATTTTAGATTTGGCTATTTCTCTATTCAGGTTTTTCATTTGTTACTCTTTAAATTTAGATGCTGTGTACATGGGCGCATAGATATGGACGGCTGTAACCTCAGATTAGACCATGCATCCTGTGACCCTTATGAATCACTCTGACTGACATCTGTGGCATGGTTGAATTGGGTTTTGTGTCCTTGTTCAGCCTATAGATGTTTTTTCCCCTCTTGGTGGTAGGCAGGTGCATCTGAATGCCTTTCAGACAGAGTTGGATGGTGGGGTCTGTGCATTTTTTTGTTGTGAAGGATTTTTTTCTGTGAGCTTTCAGCCTTGCATTTTACCCTAAGAATAACTTTCATTTTATTGCAGATGAATTCATAGAAGTAGAATGGGTCATAATATCAGTTATTTACATATGGGTGACCTGGTCAAATCCCTCCTTATATGAGAAAATCTCAAAGAATTATGAGACTAATCAGAAATGTTTTCTGTGAAAGAAGACCTAGAGCAGACTAACATTAGAGGACAGAACATAAAATAATTCACAAAGATCTCCTCAAAATTACTGATTTAAAAGTGGGCTTATTAAAAGAATAAAAATCAGAGAAAAACATTTAGATCTAGCCTCTCATTATGCTCACAGTACATGTAGTTACCATTAGTTAATTAATTTTTAAAAGTGTACAAAAATTTTTGTACCAATAGCTTTCACCAGTAAATGAAGTCATCGAGGACTCTCATGTTTCATACTGAACTTTTCAAAGGAGCTGACAAAATAACGTGCCTTTTCACATAGCGAGTATTTATCTTTTAAGTAATGCATGCATTCTTTGGAAGAATTTATATTCAAAGGGTATTAGATAGTTAAGGGTTATTTTCAAAGTTTGTATTTTGCTAGGTATTTTAAAAATGTTTTTTCTATTATAAAGCCACCAAATATGGCACGACAAAATAGCATCAACATCTTACTACTGTGTAGAGTGTGTATCATTCATTTAATGTAATTTCCTCCAACCCACACAAATATTATTTTTTAAAGTATGTTTCTATTACAGAATGTGAACTTGGAAAAAAATCATGCACATTGGAAGACTCCACATACAACAGCCTTCCATCAACCCAGCCCACCATGATGGAAGCTTTGTTACAGATTATGAGATAATATCATCGGACTATGACCACCAAGCATGGTCTGTAGCATATATTTGGCACACAGTTTCTATCATCTCCCATTATCAAAATGTCACTCTCAGTGTGGCTGTTGTCTGTTTTCCATGGCTTCTCTTGTGTTTGCTACTTTCCCCCCATAATCATCAGTTTGACTCTTGGTTTATTCAAGAAACATCTATATTTGGACCAGGTCCTCTAAACACAATAAGAGCTTCATGACTCTTTTGCTAGGAAGACATCCTTTTTTATTTCAATCCTGTGTGTTCTTTTGAGCCTGGTCATCATTTTATGAGAATTCCCTCCAAAAGATTCCCTCTCACCTGTCTCCCTGCATGCCTACCCGAAAACAATGGGATGTGGCTATGTTCAAGCCACACCCTTCAGGGATACCTGCAGTGGAGGTGGGATGAGCTGAATCACCACCCCAGACAGCCAATGCCACCAGGTGGTCACATTTTCCTGGATCCATATAGAGGAAGTGGTGCCCATTCCTACCATTTTTTCCTCCTCTGGAGGCTGCCATTTTGGATTGAGGGGCCTTCAGGCAAATTTAGCTTTCCTTGAACAGGATTTCCATCCCTGGGTAAGCACGGATATCTCTGGTGTCATATGGAATTTGATAGACTGTCTCATCCCTAAGGTGTAAATAGTTTCTCATTTTTGTGGTCATTTCTTATTCAACCTTTGGCTGACTGTGACCTGAGCAGCTCCCTTTGTGACCATGAGGGTTTTTCTAATAATCTCATTGGGATTGAATCCTTTTTTAATTCACCCCTCTTCTGAGTCAGCCTCTGACTGGTTGTAGTTATTTGAAATTCCTTGAGAGTGATTTTGACCTAGCATTAAAGCAGTGCTAGCTATGTTCCTGGTAGACTTAAAAACAGAAGGAATCCATTCTTCTGATTGAGCAGTGAAGGCTCTAATGATCTTACACATGATCTGTGATCACCTTCTGGACATTTCTCTCATTTTCTTTCCCTCTGTCACTCCCTCTACCCTCCCTCCAGTGCTTTGGTTGCTTTCTCTGGTGCATAACAAAGGAATGATGTTATGATCAGGATTCTGTACATTTCTTTGTAGAAATAAACACTTTTTTTGAATTGACCCAGGACTGCAGAAGAGATCTATTTTGGTACATCATTTTTCTTTTGTGCTTCCTAATGCATACTCATTAATTGGAATAATCCATCTGGGTCCATAATATTATCTCAGGAAGAAGGTTGAAAATACATTTTAATTTTCTCACCCTATAAAATTAAGAGTTGGCCTTTTGTTAACTGTGGCAATTCATTCCAATAAGATGTGAAGAATTCCCAAATAGAAACTTAATAATACACAACTACACATGGCATAAATGAAAACAAAATCACCAAATCAGTAATTCATGTCATTCTTAGAGATTACTGGGTCCAATAGTTAGGGCTGTAATATACAAATAATTATGCCATTACTGATTTCAATTATGTCAGATTTATTATTAACATTTAAACGTTGCTACCTCTAAGGTGTATTTCTTATAATGGATTATAATAATTCTAACCTTGCCTTATACTCTCTCTTTTTGTGTGTGTGTGAAACACATTTTCATTTTTTTAGATATGTAACATCCAGTAGTCTTCATCTGGAAAAAGCTTGTTCACAGAATGACTAATAATTCTAAAATAAACCACATTTTTTAAGATCTCCCATCCTCTTAGACAGATCTTTAAGTTTTGGGAAGTTCTCAAGCTCATGTGTAGGAGACAATTCTTCTAAAGTTTATTTTTCTCTTGAAACAAATTTTGCCATGAATTGAGTAGTTGTTTTCATTATATTCATGTTATTATTAGAGCAGTCTGATTACTGAAAAATTCTTGTAGGAAAGAAAGAATTTCCATATATCCCCAGTTGTTTTCATTATCATTAATATTTTATATTTCTCTGTTTCCTTAATGACTGTCTAAAGGAACAATCCTTTATTGAATGTGGTGTACTGAATTCTCCTATTAGTAATGTACCACTATTTTTCCTCTCCCTTCAAATTTGTCAATATTTGCTTCATATATTTTGTTTCTCTAATCTATCTATATAATATTCATATATATATATATATAATTGTTGTCTTTGTCTTTAATTGGCCACTTTACCATTATATAGTGATTTTCTTTGTCCTAGGCAGTAGTTTTATTTTTAATTATGTGTGATGGTTTACAGAAAATTGATGCAGAATGAACACAGTTCCTGTAGAAGTCCCCCCACACAATTTTCCTTATCATTAATATTTTACATTAGTGGGTAACTTTTTTATAATTGATAAACCACTATTATTATTATAGGGTTAACTATACTTCATATACATGTATACTGTTCCTATTCTACACTTTTTTTGTTTTAATTGTTATGCATTATATCTTCATACACTGTATGTCCCAAATCATAAATTACATTTAAATTTTATGAACTTGAAATTTAGAAATTTTAAAATATAGAGTTACATTCCAAAACCCAAATACATTATCACTGGTCCTAATAACTACAAGAAAGTTTGACATTGCCAGAGATCTTAAATTTTTATGTAATTTGACCCACTGTTGAGTGTCCTCTCATTTCTGTGTGAAGGACTTGCTTAAAATTTTTTGTAGGACAGACCAAGTGGTGAAAAGCTCCTACAGGATTTCTGTTTCTTGGTTTTAATATGAGGGTGCCATATTAATGCTTCCCTCCTTTTCAAAAAAGCCTGTCTGACTACATATAATATTATTAGAGGTGAATCATTTTCTTTCAACATGGAATATTTCATTTTCCTTTGTCTTTTTGCCTTCTTGATTTCTGTCTTCATGATTTCTATTGAGAAATTGTTTCTTTATCTTTTTGGGACTCACTTGAAAAAAAACATGTTGCTTTACTCATGCAGCTTTCATAACTCTCTCTTTGTTCATGGCATTTTGCTGTGTGATCCCAAATTTTCTGAGCATGGGTTTCTAAGATTTTCTCCTCTTTGGGGTTGTCTGGTTTGCTTGATTGTGCATGTGCTTGCCTTTCATTACATCTGAGAGGTTTCTCATCAATATATCCTTGAATATTATTTCTGCCAATTTCTCTTTACTTTCTTTCGGTGTGTCCCACAAAGCATGTTTGGTATTCTTGATTTTATACAATATGTCCATTCCTCCAGGTTTAGAAGGACATTCAGATTCCAGAGGTTCCAGTTTCCCATGGAAGCTTTTAACAACTAGCCAAGACTAGCAGGGCCATTTTTTCTTAAAATTCTGGCACATTGTGGAGAGTTTTGTGCTTCCATAAGTCTGTGATCACTACCATAGGGAGCATAGAAAGCCAACAGCCACCACTGAGAAAACACAACACAGCATGAGAAACACCAATCGCTCAATTCCTTGAAAGGAAGGGGTCTTGGTGGAGACCCTGTGATCTTTCTGCAGTAGGGTTTTCTGGACTTAGGTTCATGCCAGGTCCCTATGTCCCTACTGCATGCAGTCACACCTCCAAAGTTGTTGCTTGGGTCACTTTAGGGAAGGGGAAGGAATGGGTGCTATCAACATTGTTGACTATGGTTCTGCCAGGAACTCCGTAGGAACCCAGGGCGGCTAAAGGGACTCCTCCTCCCAACACACACATCAGGAGCCTGGGCACCCAGTGGTGTGTTCGTGTCTAGTCCACCCCCAGGGATGTCCTTTAGAATTTGTTCCTTCTGAGCCAGGCCTCATGGGTGTCCACCTTGATCCCAACCCTCCCCAGTGTGGGCCATCCCATCAGCAGCCTCCTGCCCCAGTGCTGCTTCACAGAGTGGCCAGCCACCCATTCCCAGGTCAAGGAGAGCTGCTCACCAGCCAAGGTTCCCAGCAAGGAATGGCAGCCCTAGTATGATGGTGCCATGATACTCCAGGGATCCCAGAAGGCCCCTTGCACTCTCTTGTAAAATTTATATTATCTTTCAAATTCTTTTATCTTTTGTTTTCCAATTTTACATTAAAGGACTTATAAATTGCTTTGAAAAGTGCATTCTTTTAGGTTTTGGGTAGACCACATGATACGGGAATATATCTCAATAAAACTGCTTAAAGACCCATTAATATATTTGCAAGAATAGCCAGAAATAGCAGCAATGTAGAGCAGTGGAAACAGAGAGATTAAGAAAGGAGGTGATTCTGTGTGTGTTTGTGTGTCTGGTTTTGTTGGTGATTATTACTGAAATAGGAAAATGCTTTAGTAATTATTGAATTGATAAACACAGAGCACTGTGATTATAGGAAATGCCAGAGATTGTACACTTTTTTTCAGGTGAATTCTTATTAAGTCTCTATAAAATTGATTTGTAGAAATAAATAGGGTTGGTTGGAGGAAATACAGCCATTGTGAGATAGATACTACCATAGCAGTCATATTTTCATGATGCTCTTGCCTAGATTATAACCACTGCATCACCAAAAAGCCAGGAGTTGGTAGAGGCTGATGCATGGGATACCTGTATGATGTTACATATGCTTATTTTGAAATGTCCCAATATTGAGTAGGCACATAATTTTGCTGTAAGCACAGGTAGGATTCGTAAACTTCTATAAAAAGTGTTTTTACAAGCAGAGGGTGTTGACAGTCACACACACAAAAGTTTTGGATTTCCCTATTTCTCTATTCTTGTCTTCCATTTTTTGTTCTTCAAATTTAGATGCTATGTCCATGGGTGCATTGCGATGCATGGCTGTACCCTTGAACTGGACCATGCATCCTATGACCCTTATGAGCCACTCTGCCTGGCACCTGGGGAATGGTCAAATTGGGTTTTGTCTCCTTGTTCAGCCTAAACAAGTTTTTCCCACTTGGTGGATTTTAGGGGCATCTGGATGCCATTGGGACACAGTTGGATGTTGGGGACTGTGCATCATTTCATTGTGAGGGAGTTTTCCTGTGAGCTTTCAGCCTTATTTTTTACCCAAAGAATAACTTTCATTTTATTGCAGATGGTTTCATAGAAGTAGAATGTGTCATAACAGCAATTATTTACATATCAATTACCAGGTCAGAATCCCTCTCTACATGAGAAAATCTCAAAGCATTATGAGACTAAACAGAAATTCTTTCTGGGAAAGAAGAACAGGAGCTGACTAAGAGTAGAGGATAGATTCATAAAATAACTCACAAAGATCTCCACAAAATTACTGATTTAAAAGTGGGCTTATCCAAATATTAAAAATCAGAAAAAAACTTTTGCATTGAGCTTGTCATTATGCTTCCAGTATGTGTAGTTACCAGTATTTAATTAATTTTTAAAAATTGTATAGAAATTTTTGTACCACTTGCATTCACCAGTAAATTAAATCGAGGCCTCTTGTGTTTTACGACTCAACTTTTCAAAGGACCTGACAAAATATAACTTACCTTTTCAGTAGTGTGTATTTATCTTTTGATTAATACACTCATTTAAAAAATGCTTTTTCTATTATAAAGGCACCAAATATGTGCCTGACAAGATAGCATCAATATCTTACTACTGAGTAGAGTGCATATCATATATTTAATGTAATTTCCTCCAACCCACATGATTTTTATTTTTCAAAGTATGTTTTTATTACAGAATGTGAACTTACAAAATATCATGCATCTTGTAGGACTCCAATACAGTAGCCTTCCATCAAAACAGCACACCATTATGGAAGGTTCGTTACAGATTATGAGATAATATCATTGGACTATGATCACTAAGCATGGTCCATATTGTATATTTGGCACACATTTTCCATCATCTTCCATTATCAACATGTCACTCTCGGTGTTGATGTTGTCTGTTTTTCAAGGCTTCTCATGTGTTTACTACTTTCCCCCCATAATCATCAATTTGACTCCTGGTTTATCATAGTATATTTTATTTGGACCACAACCTCTAAACAGAATTAGAGGTTCGTGTACCTGTTGCTAGAAAGACATTCTTTTTTATTTCATCCCTGTATGTTCTATCCAGCCTGGTTGTAAATTTAGGGGAATCGTTCTAAAGATTCCCTCCACCTGCCTCCCTGTCCCTAGCCCCTAAACAATTGGCAGTGGATAAGCTCAAACCACACACTCTGGGGATCCCCATGGTGGAGGAGGGGTGAGCCAAATCACCATGCTGGACAACTGGCACCACCACGTGGTCGCATTTCCCTGGATCTGCATAGAAGAGGTGGCACCTTCTCCAGGGAGCCTTTTGGATTGAGGGGCCTGTGGGCTAATTAACATTCCTTGAACAGGACTTCCATGCCTGGGTAAGTATGGATATATCTGGTGTCACATGGGATTGAATAGACTGTCTTATCCCTAAGGTGTAACTAGTTTCTCATTTTTGTGCTCATTTATTCTTAGACCCTTGGTTGACTGAAACCTGTGCAGCTCCTTTTGCAATCATGAGGGTTTTTGTGGAAATCTCATTAGGAATGAATCCTAGTTTAATTCACCTCACTTCTGAGGCCACCTATGCCTGGTGGTAGTTATTTGAAATTCCTTGAGTGTGGTTTTAACCTAGCATAAGGGCAGTGCAAGCTGTGATCTGGTTTATTTAAAAACAGCGTGAATCCATTCTTCTGATTGTGCAGTGAAAGCTC
>JAQZBX010082317.1:0-13548 GCA_029593785.1 Cabassous unicinctus | reverse complement strand
ACATTTTGCTTTTTTTTTTTTTTTTTTGATAATATAAAGGCATCTATATAATTCTTAATCCTGGGTTACAAAGCTTCAGTACAATGCCTCAATACTTAAGCTGTACTGTGATTTTCTAGTACTATGATCTGACATCCTTACACAAGTCTCCTCTTCATTATAATGAGTCATTAGTTAGAATGTTTACTAACCAATCCCAATGTGCCAACAGCCCTAGCCACACCTCCCTTTTTTTAAATCCAATATGTATCCCTCACTTTTCATGCTCAGGGACTCTGATTTGAAGAAAGTGACCTGCAGTATCTTGGAGTCTAGGCTTTGCTAAATAAGCCTTTCTCTCTTCAAAATCCCAGTTTCTACCGATTACATTTAGCATATTGGGCAGAACTCACTTTGGATTGAAAAAATAAAAGGTCTGGGAAAAAATATAATCAATCATTGCTAAATCATTTTTCTTTTCTGAAGTCATATTCTTTACCCAAATTTTCAAGGTCCAGTTCATGGTACAAATTCTACAGAAACTTTCTTGGACTTACTACATCCTCCCAAGCTACTCACGTATGCCCTGTCAATTCTATATTATATGCATTTTTTCCTGGTTATGTTTTATTCCCTTATTCTAAGTAGTATTTTTATTTACATTGACTCATCATTAGAAAAATGAACATATAAAGAACATTGTTTCCTTATACACACAAGCTTCTGAAAGAAAAATTACAAAAACTTTCAAGACATCTTCTGTGTCTATTACCCATGTTGCTTTGAATGTCAATGGCCCATATCATGATGAACAACGTTGTAGCTGTTAAAGGATGCTCTGAGCTGCTTTTCACCCCTGATTAGGCCAGATATCCTCATGAAAAAGGGGCAGATAATGAGCCCTGCCCAGAGGGTGAGAACGACTCATTCTAGGTAACATTCATTAGACAGGTGAATTTCATATGGCTGCTTCCACAACTAGATGAATCAAACATGAAACAGGACATGGAAATTCTGACACCATGAAATTATGAAGGTACATAATATTCATGCTATGTAGATCCTGGTGAGTCAAAAATGCATTTGAAATCCTTAGAGAAACTACTAAAATAAGAATGAAATGACTATGATAATTGGTCACTTAAGGAAAATTTTAAAAAATTCAATCAACTGCCCACCCCCCAAAGTTGGTTTTACTAATTTTCTATTACTGCATAGCAATTACCAACAATTTGGCAGTTTAAAAATATACACACTCATAATGTCCCTGTTACTGTGGGCCAGGAGTCAGCACAACATACGTAAGTCCTGTTCTCAGAACACATGAAAATACCAAGCTGTTGACCTTTTCCTGTTATAATCTGGAGGCTCTACTGGAAAGAAACCACTTCCAAGCTCATTCAGGTTTTTGTCAGAATGATTTTCATTGTGGCTGTAATACTGAGGACACTGGATTGTCAATTTTCAGCTGAAGGCAGACCACTGGTTCTAGAAGCTATCTACAGTCACTGAGATCACCCACACTTCCTTGCCACATGGAATTCTCCAACATGACAACCCACTACATGAAACCTGTAAGAGGAATCTTCTGCTCCATTCTGCTAAGAGGGAGGATTATATAAGCACAGTCATATCCAATATCAATATAATCACAAACTGGCATATTTTCACTATTGCCATATTCAATTGGTGACAGAAATCAAGCCCATCCTGGTCTCAAGATGAGGAAATTATATAGAGCCCTGGATGCCACAAGGTGAGGGAACATTGGATATCACCTTACACCTGTCTGTAATAGCAATAAAAAGTAAAAGAGAAACAAAAAACAAAAAGGAAAATGGAAAACAAATATAAAAATTCTGTATATAAACCCAATCATATAAAATATTAAATTTAAGTAGACTGAATGTCACAATTAAATGATTGCTACACAAAACAACTTGGATGCATATGAGGCACTGTACCTAGTGAAAAATACTGGTCATAAAAAAGAAAAGTACAGAATGTATGATCCATTTATATTAAAATCTAGAACAGACATAACTTGTCTATATTAAAATAAAACCTCAGTGGTTTGTTGGGGTAGGAATGGCAGGGAGGTTGATTTCATAATGTCACAATGGACTTTTCTGGGAAAATGGAAAATCTTCATTGAGATGGGGGACTTACAGGATACATGCATTGGTCATATTAATGAACCTTCACTGGTAAATTATATGAATTGTTTGCAAATTATAACTCAATAGTGTTAACATAAAAAGCATATTATTAATTATTCAATATTATTCATATGACAAAATATTTGTGAATATTCATTTGGTGCCCAGTTCTGTTCTATGCTAAAGGCATTAACACTAAAATAGGCATATAAACTATTTGTTCTAACAGGACTTACTTTCTATGGATGTAAATGAAGAAATAAACAAACGAAAAAAAAGTTAAAAATCACAGTGTTAAATGTTATCAGAAGAATTGAGATAGGGTATTATGATGGAGAGAAAGAATAGATTTTATATTTGGTGGTTAACAACCAATTTACAAATGTGGCAATTTAGGGTAGTTTTGAATCAAGTGTAGTAAACATTCATGGGAATATTACGAGAAGGGGAAATCAGAAAAAGGAAAGGGCTAAGAACTCAAACAGCTGAGTAAACTTTCTAAGGAAAGTGGAAAGCTAGTGGGGCTAGAGCATAATGCATGAAAGGGAGAAAATTAAGAACTTAAGTCAAGGAGGTAAGCAGAGGCAAGTTCTAATAGGAATTTGTAAACCAAGTAAGGAGCATGGACTTTATTTTCAAACAGATAGGAAAGCATATTACAGTGTTAAGCAAAGGAAAATGTTATCTGACATAATTAATTGGAAAGATCACTAGTGGTGAAATGCTCAGGGTTTTGCGGCAGGATAACAATAAACAATATTGTGCAGTATTTCAATCAAGAGATGATTGAAGATTGAGCTAGGATTTCAAATAGATTTAAAAATTGAGTAAGTTAGCTGAAGGATTAGAGGTGGCATTTAAGGGGCAGACAAAGGATTATTTTAAGATTTTCTTTTAAAGAAAGGATGATGGTTCCACCTTCAGAAATATGAAAAATTAGGAAAGGCCTAGATTTTTTCCTGACAGAATTTCTACGTTCTTCATGTGCCTGAGAGACAATTCCTTTGGTAATTTTAAATTTATTTTTATTTTTGTAATATTTTGATATATATCACATGTGTAACACATATATATACACACATATTCACACATTCATGATTTAGAGTTAGATGTGGTTCACCATTAGGTAAAGTTGGAGGAGCACAAAAAGAAGGTATTCAGATGCAATCTCAGGAATTTTAATATTTAGGAATCAAACAGGAGGAAAACAGAAAAGTAATTTAATTTACTTATTATTATTTACATATTATTGCAATTCATTATGATGGCAATAGTAAAATGACTCATAGATTTGAAAACGTGGACTCGGAAAAGAATGTTAATGAATGAACTGAAAATGGTGTCTATAATGGGCCTGTATGTTGTTTCCTAATTCACAGTAGTCTTGGGCCACTCCAAGAGCTTGCTGGCACCAAACTCAAATATTCATATACCTAATTATGTTAGAAATAGCCCAAATAAGCTATTTTTAATCATTTAGAATTAACTTTCTCTTTAAATCTCATGGAAATTCACACAGTGTCTGTTTCCATTTCTAAGATGTCACTACACTTATAAAGCACTTTGTTGCTTCAGCCCCTCATTAATCTATGTTTAGGGGCTGACCCTATATCATCCTCTAGACATGTAAGCAACCCCACTTACTTTCTGCTCCTTCCTAGGAGTTTGGGTGCTTTTCCTGACCCGATTCCCCACTGTTGGCTCTCTAATGTCTCTGGAAGATTTTTATTTATTTATTTTTGCCTGTGTTGGCACATCCCCCACTCATGCAAACTTGTCAAAGCAAAGAATTGTATGTTACTTCCACCTAATGGTCAATCATTTTCTTGGACAACTCAAATTCAAACACACTTAGTGAGTTATAAACCAATAAGGAAGGAGTGAGGGGATAAAATGAAATTTAAAAATAGCAATAGAAATATGGAGGCAATGGTTGATGATTTCCAAATTCAGATTTAAAAACATACAGGGAAGCATATTTCATAGGAATAAAATATTTCAGGTATTTTGATCAAAATGGAAAATCCAATTCAGCTTTCAGCAAATATATCATGAAGGAGATATAAAAATATTTAAAATAAAAGTATTTAAGAAAAGAGGGAAGATCTAACTAAAAATTTGAAATTATAACCAGAGTATTACAAATAAGCAGAGATTTATTTGAATATCTGAATATAGTGACTATGACATATTTGGGAGAAAGGATGCAGTAAGAATGGCATATAAACTTAAAATTTAAGAAAATGTATTTTCAAATGTTCACATAAATACTAGATTTCAGCTTAGGACTTATTCTAATAGAAAACTGATCTATACATTCTTGAGACACTAAACGTAGAAAAATGCCAATATGTTTAAACCTCTAATTATATTTCAGCCAAGCTAAAATATTGATGTTGTCATTTCAAAAAAATTAGAAGCAACAATATCTATTTAGAGGAGGAGAGATTTTACATTACTAAGCAATTGACAAAAAATTGTGATATGGTCCTGAGAGAGGGCATGGAAGTTTCAATATATCACTTTTGAATAAAAATAAGGAACTTTCAATATTGGGTATTTTATGTAAATTTTGGAAGACCAACTTGGAAAAAGAAAGTATAGCTGCAACATAAGTCAATGGAGAAGTACATATCTATTAGAATTTATTTTTAAAAAACTTTTTCAAAACAACAAATTTTATGGGCAAATCTACTGGAATATAAGATGAATGAATTTTACATGCCATGGAGTTTTTGAAAAATCGACAGTAACTTAAGTGAAGTTGCATAGAAAATAGAGTGACAAATTGCCTTGAGAAGACAGATAATGTTATTAAGACAAGTGATATATAAATTGGGTACTTAGAGGGTTCAGAATTATTTTATTAGCCTTGTAACAAAAAGGAATGAGGAAGCAGAACAGAATAGAATGGGAGCTTCTGGTATGAATGGGTGGTTAAAGTTATAAATTATAAAACAATGTTCTTAAAGTTAAAGTTATAAAACAATATTCTTGCCACTCAAAGTGCTTTGTATGGAAAAACAGAAGGAAGGGAGGCAGGGACTGAAGGAGGGAGGAAGGAAGCTTGGAAGGGAGGGAGGGAGGAAGGAAGATAGAAATGTCCTCTACCATACAATTCAGGAATTACTGGAGTCTAGGTTTAAGGTAGATTCGTAAAAGATATCACAGTATCCTGTTGGACTAAAGAAAATGAAGCTTCCTGAGTTTAAATTTGACTATTCATTTTTGCTCTTTGTCATTGGAAATATTCTTAACTTCTCTGAGCTTTCGTTTGATTCCATGTATAACGCTAATTATTAATTTAGTATTGTTATATGGTTTATATAAACAACACTTAGCAGTATCCAAAATCTAGTGGGTATTCAAAAAGTATAGGTCTTATTTCAACATTACATTTATCATCAATTCTACCTGAAAGGACAGAAAAGCAGATAGTATTTCAGCATAAAGCATTTGAGCATTTCGGGGAGAATTTCCTCAAGAACAAAATTGTTCACATATTTAAGAAACTTTGTCACTTGTTAAAGATGCAATTTAAAAAATAAAACAAAACCAGCAGGAGTAAACTACCTGGAGAATTAGAACTCAGAGATCAACATTGATGATTCTAATGGATGTAAATGTGAGACAGTATGTCATAGAAGAGAAGTAGCAGAGAGAACACATGATGAAAATTTACTTCTGCCTTGGAGTGGGAAAAAATGGGAATGTCAAGTCTTAGTTTAGACTTTTTAGACCCTTATTGATTGTTACAGATTATCATCTATGATAAGTAACTTACAGATAACAGACATTTTAAAATGCATAAATAAACCATTTCAGAATAGCTCAATGATAAATTCATGGTGATAAATTTTAAGCAAACACATTCTGATTGGCATATAACAGAATCACCTCTACTCAGAATATGGAGGAGCTGTAGTTTTTACTATTATTCATTTCCTCAAAATATTATACATGTATTTTTTTAATATTTATGCTGTTAGCATTTCTAAATTTAGATAATGTTGTAGGATTCTTAGGTTTATTTTCTCAAAATTGAAACAAATAATCAAAGGAAAAATATAACCAACAATTTAAATAACCATTTCACCCTAAGGTCATATTATAAACCCAAATATCTTTTAAGATCACTTCATTGTACATATTCTACAGAAACATGTACAATTGCCCAGTCAATTTATTCTAAGTTTACTTTCTTCTCTGGCTGTGTTTTTGTTCAGCAACTATAGATAGTGTTTTTCAAAGATGTTTCTTGTTTCAAATCAAGACACATAGTTAAAAATAAAAAAGAAGGAATAGGAAACAATATTATGGACTATTATACCCACACATCTGAAATACAAAATTTAATGAAATCCTATGTTTTATTTGCATCTCTTTCTGTTCTATCTCATTTATAAAATTCTCATCATGTCAAAGAAATTCAGTACATAATCCTTTAATGGATTGTGGTACACCATTAGAAAATATTTCCTTAAGAACTAAATTTGATTCTTCTACAATATTCATTTCACTACCAGGGGACACATATATTCGATGCAAATAATTTCTGACAAGAATAAATACAATAAGAAGTATTAATTCATCATTAAAACCTTCATTTACCAAGCAGTTTCAAATAAGTTGCATTAGCATCACAAATTATTTGGAGGGTGTTTTTTTTCATGTGAAAGTCCCAATTATAAATTGGATTTCATTACTAATTATTCAAATAAAATATGCACCAGTTACTTGGAGGTAGGACAAACATACATTTTAAAAAATTTGTCTAAATATGTTATTACTGATTGCAATTAATAACTTAAGTTCAGGATAGTACAATAAACATTGCATCATGTGATACATTAAATATTATTTAAATGAAACAATATTTATAGTCTTGATTAACTAGAACACCTAAAGACAAATGAGACAGAATGAAAAATTTAACTTCATTTCCTCCACGTATCTAAGGAAGGAAATAAGATCAGAAAAAGAATGTCTAAAGGAGACAAAAAAAGAAATTATCTTCTTTGGGACAAAGACTCAAGAAAAATAAAGCTTGAAAAGATGAACATAAGTGATTAGCAGGAAAAAAAAGATAGAAGCTATTTCTTTGTTGTGTCTGAGGGTTTAATATGCATGAGATGCAGCTTCCATAGATAGGGACATGACAATCATGTGGGAAGAACACATGGAGAATGCCTTTTTCCTCAGATGAGTTGAAGGGATTTTTAGAATTGTCAGTGCAATGTAGGTTTATGATATTATCACCACTACCAACGTGACAACGAGTGTCACCAAAGCTGAAATGAAACCCATTGTTTCGATGAGTGGTGCATCTAAGCAAGAGATCTGCAGTAGGAGGGTAGTGTCACAATAAAAATGATCAACAATGTTGGAAGCACACAAGTCAAGGTTAAGACCCAAGGTGAGTGGTGAAAAGATGACAAAGGACCCATCAAGCCAACAACTGAGGTCAAGCTGTGTGCAGTTTTTGCTGTTGATGATGGTTGTGTAGTACAGGGGCTTAAAGATGGCAACATAGTAGTCATAGGACATGGCTGCCAGCAGGTAAAATACAGAATCTCCAAGGAGGAAAGCCAAAAATAGTTGCATGACACAACAGTTGTAGGAAATGGTTTTGTCTCTAGGTGCATTAATAACCAGCAATTTAGGAATGCAGGTAGTAGTAAAAAAGATTTCTAAGAGGGAAAAATTCCAAAGGAAAAAATATATGGGAGTCTTGAGGTGAGTATCCAGCAGGGTGTGTGTGATGATGATTAGATCGCCAGTGATGCTGAGCAAGTAGGTGAGAAGCAGGAAGGTAAATAAAACAACTATCATTTGTGGGTCATCAGTCAAACCTGCTAGGATAAACACTGTCACTTTTGTTTGGTTTCCCATTACTGTCCTACTACTTCTAACAAGTCTGAATAGAAAAATTAACAATAAAGTACTTGATGACCCCTATGCAAAAAGCAGTTTTTAAGCTACAGTTTGCCAGGAATTGTTCAGATACAGCAAGAGAATACTCATTTAAGTTACAGTTAGGCTGGCAAGAAAAAAAAAATAGATTGCATTTCCAGAGTACCTGGAAAGAGAATCCAAATTTAATTTGCATTTCCACCAAAGAATAAACCATATAAGAATAGTCATTGTCGTATAAGAATAGACATTGATGCTTCTTTTTAATGTGAATAAAACAAAGAAAAATGCTTTTCTCTCTTGATACATGCAAGAGTTGGGATGTCAGGCCACATCCTAATCAATTAAAGAAGTTTGCATACTGAGCCAAAATTATATCACTCATTACAAGTACATCTAGCCAAATTTTGCACTTAACACATGCACACATGCATATAAACACACACGTACATATGTATACACACACAAGCCCTGGTCAACAACCAAGGGTAGTACACCTTTACTAGTTTTTTCAACTAATCAAACTTAAATGCCTGATTCCTTTCTCATTCAGTGTAATGGCTAATGAGATCTGAATTCATATAAGTGAATATGCGACAAAGGGAATAATTGTATTTGCTCATATCTGTTGTCAGTCTCCTCTCTTTCTACCTCAAGCCCCACTGTAAAATCTTCAGGAACAGTGTGTTAATGTTGATGTGGATAACAAGAAACTACAGATTTCCTCTGCAGTGTATGGCTCTGAAAATTGTCATGGTTAAATAAAGGTAAAAGGATAAAGAAGCAAATATATATACATGAATTTAGTGAATATGCTGTGGGCAATGTAAAGGGAAGAGAAACATAAAGACAGTGCTCTTGGAAGCCTGGAGGAAAAAGGACTGTTGAAGAGAGAGTGAGTTTGAGGAAAAATTTTTAAAAGGATTAAAATTATGTAAATATTAGTAATTAAAAATTATTATGAGGGAATGATTAACATGAAAATTCTCTCCATCTGCTTCTAAATTACCATTGTGCCCTTTGTTTAAAATACAGACAGAAAACATGAAGCATTTGCAGATCAACATGGCCTAGAAAATGAAGGCGCAAGGAGGTAACTGAGTCTGGGACCCCTAGGCAGAGGGATCCTGAACTAACCAATAGGAAGAGGGACCCTGAGTCAACCAAGAGGGTAACAGAGTTTTCCACCAATAGAATCCATTCCTTTAATTAATAGTCAGCCAATCAGCACCTCCCATAGTCAGCCAATCAGCACCTCTTGTAATCAGCCAATCAGCATCTCCCAGTTAGGATACCCTATTTACATAATATGCTAATCTGGTTTTCAAACTCTAACCATTGCCCTTGCTCAGAACCAGTGATTGACCAATCAGAGCATTGCAAGTGGGGCTCCACTCCCCCCAGGGGGAGTGACACAGCTAAACTATATCAAGAGTCACCTCAAAGCCCTAAGTGTGCTTTCCATCTTCTCCTCGGCCAGAGGAACATTGGGCTGAGAACGCCTAGGGGAACTGCCGAACATCTAGCTGCCAGTCAGGACACCAAGCCTAGAAAGCCCAGCTGAGCTGAAGCGATTAACATCGGGTTGCTAGCCGAGCTGCAAAGCCCAGTTGTGCACTTCCACTGTTGCCTTGGCCAGGCTAGTGCATTGGTCCAGGGTTGAGCTGTAACACTGAAGTCACTTCTGCCAATTCCTCAGCCAGGCTTGTGCTCTGGCTAGACTTGAGCTGTAACATTGAGCAAATTAAATAAAGTTTGACTGTAGTGAGGTCGCGTTTCTTCATTCTGAAGTCCATCTGAACCAGAGAATAAAAGTGGCGACAACAGAAGACAAGAAGAGAAAATACTTGCTTAATTTCAAACTCATAATGAATCACTGAGGAAAATTTTAGAAGGCATATATTTCCCTACTGTAATAAGGATATTCAAATGTCCAGCTACAGGAAATTAAAGAGATATTAATAATAGATTTCTGTTCTCAACATCCGGCATATAGCGAATGAGAATCAACACGAAAGAGGAACAACATTGTCCAGGTTTACAGAGATATTAAGCTGGAAGACCGTGGATTAAGATTTAAAAGGCTGTTGCTTCAGAAGTCCTCTTAATATTACAAAATATTGCACAAACATTTATAGATCTAATTACAGAGCATTTAAAAACGATAAATGATAAATCTCATGAAAATTACTTTCTTCATTATCTTTATCATAAAACACATAAAAGTGATTAAATTTTTGATGGGCCTTATATAAAACAGTGTTTTTTGTCTTAAGAATGTTAAGAGAATTATTTCCAACCTCTAAAACATATATTATTATTTAAAAGGCCTATATAAAAGCAAAATAAATTTATAAGTCAAACAAAAGGTATCTCCAGTATTACCTAGAGGA
The DNA here is from genome assembly GCA_029593785.1 of Cabassous unicinctus. Lineage (NCBI taxonomy): Eukaryota > Metazoa > Chordata > Mammalia > Cingulata > Chlamyphoridae > Cabassous > Cabassous unicinctus. The sequence continues at coordinate 3,104 of JAQZBX010082317.1, read as the reverse complement.
GTTCATAGGAAGAAAAGTTGCATTATAAGATGAGCCAGGATCTTCCTAGCAAGGGAAGCAATGACTAGAGATCAGCTATCACAACCATATGTGTCAATAATGCAAACATATACAGGTGGAAATAAGTAACATTTTCCCTAACATACCTTGCACATTCAAATAATTATGAAGCAATCTAATATGAATTTTTTCTCATTTACCCATATTACTCTTATGGCAATGATTAAAGGAACTAATATATCTAAATCACCTAAATCAGAAATTCATCATGTCAATGGGTTACTTTGTCTAACTTCAAGTCTTACACACCATCTCTACCCCAACACACTCTATAAAAGTAAGCAAAAGTCTTCTTAAGAAACCATTAAACCTCACTCCTATAAATGCAATTATGTTTAATCATATTTTGAATAACAAATATATTTTAAATTAAAATGCTTTTCAATGCTAAATGATCATTTTATTCCATTTTTCATCTTTCACCATTTTTCCTAAATCAAAATTTAAAAGGTTGGGAAAAAAATGATTAATGTTTTAATGGTCAAAATAGAACCAAAGTGAATAAAAATATATAGCAGAAATTGTCATCTTTTAATCATAGAAATATTCTTTTCATCTTTTTTAGCCATAAAGCAGCCTGCCTAATGTATTTAGAAACTTGAACATATTTCTTTAAGAATATGTATAAACCTATTTCAGCAGGCAAAATGATCTGCAGTTCAATGCTCAACACTTTTGTTATCACACTAATGAGAGCACACTGATAACACATTCCTCTCTGCATGGAACACACAGTACCCCACAGTTTATGGTTGCTTAAATGGCTATTTGGTAAATTTTTTATTAGAAATTTTTTTGCAGATTTTTCTATTACTGTATTGCAATTTCCCCTATACTATAATGTACTTATTTATGTATGGAATACTTTCATGAGTATCACACATAGTGCCATATAAAAATTAATCAACTCTTGAGCCCATGGACTATTTATATTTATGCTTTCTGTACCCTGCAGGAAAATAACAAAAGATTAAGAGGAATTATCTGAGAGATCTGTGATACATGAACACCATTCTCCATAGATCACCAATTTGTATGCCATACAAAGGTTCTTTGCAGGCATTAAATAATTTAAAAACAGTATGTATGTAAAATTACTTCTTTTAATTATGTTTCCAGAGAATTCAGTATACATTTACCTAACACATATTTGGCCTCCCACATACGCATGTAATGAAAGCTTAAATACATAGAAAAGGATTTGGAAGCAGAAAAAGGAAGGTTATTTTCAGGTAGGAATAAAAAATGAGAATATAAAATGGAGAACATATCCTGTCATAGACAAAATTTTCCCTTAAATTATGTGCCATTATTAATCTCCAGTATCAATTAAACACTTCATATCTTGTGTGGCTTGCAACTTCTTTTCTGCAAACTGAATTTGTGATATTGTTTAGTGGATCCAAAAATAATATTTCATAATTAAGTATTCTCCATTTCTTCCATATTAATAAAATATTCATCCATGTATAAGGCTAACCAGAATGAAGATCCAATGTCTTAGTCTTCCGTGCAACTTTCTGTGGCCATGTGACTTGTTCTCGCCGATGGATGTAAATGGAATTTTTTTTTAACTTCCAGTTATTAGTCTTTGATTAAAGGGGGTTGCTCTCCTTTTCCTCTTTACCCTCTTTTACTGTTATAATGCAGATATTAAGGTTATCATTCTGAGCCATGAAAATGTACAACTAAACTAGGGAAAACTATTCAACAAAATAGGACACTCCTAGGTCGCTGACATGATAGCACATCATACAAGCAAACAGGATGCAATGAATTTATGCAACATTATCAACATATTTAAATGAGTTTTACAAAAACTTTCATCTAATTTAAACCACTGTTTATTTGTCTTTCTCATAATTTACCAAATTTATTCTATTTTCAAAAATTGAGAAGGTCTGAAATTTTACCCTACTTGCAGTACACCTTCCCTCTATTTTAGGGATGCTGAAGACACAAGACATGTGGGTCAGAGACAAAGGACTTTATTACTCACTGCTCAGCAGGAAGCATGAATTTCTTATTCTCATCAGTTACCCTTTCTTCCACAAAACATATCTGGTACCAGGTATACGTGGCCCTAGTGGCTGTTATACATATGATAAGCCTGAGTCGCAGATGGCAAACTTGAAGTTCAGCAAATTCCTAACTTCTAAAGGGCTGTCAGCAAACCTGCCTCAGTTTGTCCATTGGAGGCATTGGCTGACATATCCTGGGCAGGAAACAATTCTGCCTTCTGCCAAAGAAACACACTGTTTTTATCCTTCTAGGCAGTGCAGGACAAATGCTTGAACAATATATGTATTAATATATAATTAATTAATACCATGAATAATTGCCTCCCCCAAATCTACCCTTCTTTGCTAAACCAACATGGCTTTTGAAAAAATTTCCAATAAGTATTTCACTTTCTTGACTGCTCTGATTAATGTGAAGCTCTCTTTTACCACTACCACCCTCCTGGCACTCCGTGGAATTCAGAGTGTTTCAAGAGGGAGGTAAGCTGTAACCGTTGGGGAATTTGATGTAATTATGAATTCCAAAAATATAATTGGATCATGTCTGTAATCTGATCTGTTAATCTGGGCATGATTGAATTATGATTAGGGCGTTGACTGGGCCATGTCAGTCAGTAGGGCGTTGAGCCCCACCCCCTGGTGTGTGGGGAATTGAATGTAAAAGGCAAGGCAAAGAACAGAGGAGAAGCAGTCTTTGAGAAGCAGCTTTGATGTTGGAAAGAAGGCCCCAGGAGAAGAGAAGTGAACCATTCACCTGATCGCCTACAGCTGACCTTGTGGAGGAAACAGGAGCTAAGCCCGGAGAGAAACACATCCCCGGGAATAGAGGAAGCCAAGAAGCCTGAACCCTGGGCAAATGTCAGCAGCTGTCTTGCTCCAACACGTGACAATGGACTTTGGTGAGGGAAGAAACTTATGCTTTATGGCCTGGTAACTGTGGACTTCTACCCCAAATAAATACCCTTTATAAAGACCAACCCATTTTTGGTATTTCACATTAGCACCCCTTTGGCTGACTAATAC
>JAQZBX010082316.1:0-13542 GCA_029593785.1 Cabassous unicinctus | reverse complement strand
CTTCAGAACAGAGAAGGAAGCACACTTCGATTTCCATGTACCTTCTCTGGTACGTTTTGAGTTTTCAGCAAAGGTATTAATTTTTTTGCTATTAATATGCAGAAAATGTGTTCTCCAAAATAGTGACAGAAATAAAATATTTTCCTTTGCTTATGTTTCATGGGGTTAGGAATTCAGACTGGGTTGGGTGAGGATGGTCTTTTGGGCTTTTTGATATCTGTGGCCTCAGCAGAAAGACTCACTAGATGGGGGTGGTTTGACAAGAGGAGTGGGAAACATCTAGGTTAACATTACCTGAGTCTGTGAGTTGAAGCTGAATTTTAGCTGGAATGTTTACATGAGACCTCACCATATTTTTGTCATAGCACCAACCATTTCCCAGCAATAGAAACTGTATTAGTTCCCAGGGTTGCCATAATAAGTTGCCACAAACTGGGTGGCATAAAACTACAGAAACTTGTTCTCTCACGTTTCTAGAGATGAGAAGTCCAAAATTCAGGGTTCAATAGTGTCTTGCTCTCTCTGAAGACTCTAGGAGAGGAATCCTTTCTTGCCTTCCAGCTTATTTGGGTTCCAAGTGTTTTGGGATTTGTCAGCATAATTGTAAACTCTACTTGCATCTTCATGTGACCACCTTTTCTGTGTGTGACCATCTTCACTCAGCCTTCTCTTTTAGTCTGTGCCTGACCCTTTTTGTAAGGGCACTCACTAGTTGTATTGGATTAGAGCTACACTAATTGACTATGACCTCAACTTGGTTACATTTGCAAATACTGTTTTTCCAAATTAAGTCACATTGACAGGTTCTGAGGGATAGGACTTCAACATTTCATTTTTGGGGACACAATTCCATCCATGACATACAGTCATGGTGGGTACATAAACCCATAGAGGGTACAGCACAAAGGGTGAACCTTAATATGAATGTGTAATGTTGGCTCATTAATTGTAAAAATGTACCTCAGTAACACAAGATGTTAAGGGAAATTGTGAGCTGGGGAGGAAGGCGTTGGGCGACAGCAGAAAATGTGGTAACTTGTACTAGGAGCTCAATTTTTATGTGAATCTAAAACTCTTCTAAAATATAAAGTTTATTTTTAACAATCTGGCAGCCCTGATTCTGGATTGACCTATTTCAGCTCATATTCAGCAGTCTTCTAATGTCCAACATTTATCTTGTAGTGTGGGCCTAACATTAAATTTTAACCAAAGTTGAGTTGCAAATGGGAGCCATATCTCTAATAATCTGGTTGTAGCACTACTGATGACTTTGTAAATTAAAATTTTCAAATATATAAAAAAAGAATATGACTTAGCCATTTTAAAGGTGTTTCCTAAATCCAGGGCACTAAATAAACTGTAGTCTTTACTCTTGAATCAACATAATGATTGCATTTCCCTGGTTCCTTCCATGGAGTAGTTACTTGGGGATATCTTGACAGTGCTCCCTGTTCTTTGGACAGAGTGATTTTGATGCTGCTGTCCCGATTGTGTGTGGCAGGCAGTAGATTTTCTTGACCAAGGAACAAACTTCTTGTTTTTATACTTGTAGCTATGACCTGGGAAATGCATTCATAATGGAAAGAGTTGTTGACATCTCACTGGCAGAAGACCATAGGAAAATTATTACTCATTTATTCACAGTTGAAACTTTTGATCCCCCTTTTCATCAGTTGTCCAGGAAGCAGCACAGCACAGAGACCAATAGCATGGGGTGCTGGTGCCTGACAGACTGGCTCAGATCCCACTTAAAGGTCACATGAGCCTGGGAAAATTGTGTGACCCCTCTTTTATTAGTGCTCTGCACTGTCATATGGATGTTTTAATAGGGCCTATTTAGTACTGTTATGTTATGGGACTGAAAATGAGTAAATGCAGGTAGAGCCTTAGATGACTGGTATATCCAAATCACTCTAAAAAGAGTTCAGTTATAAAAGGAAAAATAAGTAAGAAACTTAGTGGTTACATCCAGAAAAGATACTTTGGTGCCTCCAGGACCGGAGGATGGATGATAACTTTCAGGATTTACATAGTTGTGATGCTTTACAATTCATGGAGAATATCTGCTGTCCTCTCCTGGAATCTTCACCTCAGCTATGTGTTGTCACAACACTGATGAGTGAGGGATCCAGGGTAACAACTGTAATTGGTTCCCTGGGGACAGGGGCTCTGGACACTTGAGAACTCTTGATCATGCCCTGGATCCCTGAACTCCCTTTCCAAACCCTCCTACCCCAAAGTTTTCAAGGTAGAGGTTCAGTGCCCTGGAAGAGGTCCTTAAGCCAAGATGTGAGGAATTAGCGTTCAACTACAGAGTCAGTCCAGCTACAAAATGAGACTGCCCTCACTTAAGGCACAAGCTGCAATCTCATGGGGCCCCATGGCTTAAGAATTTACCAGAATGACTCACTGAACTCAGGAAAGTCCTGTACTTAGGATAACTGTTTGTTGTAGCAAAAATATACAAAGTAGAAGCAGCCAAAGCAAGAAACACATAGTGCAAAGATTGGTAGAGTTCCAAACATAAAGCTTTCATTGTCCCTTGGTATGCATTACCTTTCCAGCATTCAAGGATGACCCTATTCAGAGAGTATTGTCAACTAGGGAAGCTCTTCCCAGATTCACTACCCAAAGGTTTTGTTGAGGCTTCATTACACAGATGTGATTGATGGAATCATTGACCAAACTGTTGAACTCAATTTGCATACTCTCTTCCCTACCCAAACATGGCCCCAAGTATAGTCCACAGTGAGAGGACCTGGTAAAGTGGAACAAAGCTGACATATTGAGAACAAGTAGAGGTTTCATTTTTCATTTGAAATGCCATCCCCTACCTACCCATTTCTGTCATTCCTGAATCACCAAACATTTCTAGAAGAAATGATTTAAAATTTATTCTAGGTTAGATAAACAGCATCAATATAAATTTGGTTTTAAAAGGTAATATTTCTGTTTTTAAGAATATAACTATCAGATTATATATCCTCTCATCATCTCTGGATATGACCAACTTTTTCTCATTATGCAACTAAGTCTGTGTTTTTAGTTTTCTCTTATTCCCTGGGATTCACTGAGCAATGCTTCTAACATTGTGTATGTAAAAGGCTGGCTGTTCACTAAGTAATTAAGAAAAAATAAATGGCTATATTTTTCACTGTTGCAGTTGGGCAGTTTGATGTAATTATGAATTCCAAAAATATAATTGGATCATGCTTGTAAACTGATCTGTTAATCTGGGCATGATTAAGTTATGATTAGGGCATTGACTGGGCCAAATCAATAGGACATTGAGCCTCACCCCTTGGTGGGTGGGGAATCGAATATAAAAGGCAAGGCAAAGAACAGAGTTGAAGCAGTTTTTGAGAAGCAGTTTTGATGATGAAGTTTTGATGTTGCAAAGAAGGCCCCAAGAGAAGAGAAGTGAGCCGTTTGCCTGATAGTCTACAGCTGACATTGTGGAGGAACCAGAAGAGCTAAGCCCAGAGAGAAACACAGCCCCAGGAAGAGAGGAACCCAAGAAGCCTGAACCCTGGCAAACATCGGCAGCTATCTTGCTCCAACACGTGACAATGGACTTTGGTGAGAGAAGAAACTTAATGCTTTATGGCCTGGTATCTGTGGACTTCTACCCCAAATAAATACCCTTTATGAAGACCAACCCATTTTCGGTATTTCACATTAGCACCCCTTTGGCTGACTAAAACAGAATTTGGTACCGAGGAGTTGGGAAGTGCTTTTGTAATTACCAAAATGTTGGGACGGTTTTATAAATGGGTAAGGGGTATTTTTTAGAGGAATTGTGAAATACTTGATGGAGAAGACCTAGATAACTTTAAAAAGACTGTTGATAGTAATATGGATGCTAAAGAAACTTTCTATGATGCCTTAGAAGTAAATGATAAAACTATTATTGGAAACTGGAAGAAAGGTGATCCATATTTTAAAGTTGCACAGAACTTAGCAAGATTAACTCCTGGTGTTATATGGAAGACAAAATTTGAAAATGCTGAACCAGAGCATTTAGCTGAAGAATTTTCCAAGGTAAACTTGGAGAATGTGGCTTGGCTTCTCCTTGCAGCTTATAGCAAAATATTAGATGAGCAAAATACATTAAGGACTGAACTTTTGGGCACAAAGAAAACAGAAACTGATTCCAGACCTTCCAAGTTTCTGGAAATCAAATTCCCAGATGAAAATGACCTATTTGAAGATTTTACTAAACTTGGAACTCATAACTCAGAATTGAAGATGCAGTTATCTCAGAAAGATTTGTGAAAACTCTTACTGTCTGATGGCTTGGACCCCTGCTTCCTGCATGCTAAACCAACAAAGTTTTTGAGAGAGCTGTATGAACAAAACCACTGTCATCTTGGACAAAAGAGGACACAGAAAGGAGAGATTGAAGGAGAATCAGCTTTAAGAAGAAAACCATGGAAGCAGAGATCTGGACTTAAGACATCTCCTTGGCCCAAGAGAGGAACCCCACCCATGTGTGCAGAGAGGGTGAGTTTGCCCCTGCAATTGAAGAGGGTGGATGTTCCTACCCTATGTTCTGAGAAAGTTTTGATGCCCCCTGGTGCAGAGAGGTTGGACAACATTCCTAAAGGATTAGGGTTGTTAAGGTCAACACCCCATAGGTCTGAGAGGGGTGTACCTGTCCCCCATGGATTAGAGAAGGCCAGGTGGTCAACCCATTGCTCTGAGAGGGTTGAACCTGTATGCCAAAGGTTAGGGAAGGCCAGGTGGTCAACTTGTTGATCTGAGAGGGTTGAACCTTTGTGCCAAAGGTTAGGGGGAATCTTGTCTTCACCTCACTGTACTAGGGGGGCTGGCAATCACCTCAACACTCTTGGAGGGTGAAGTCTGTTGCATGGTTGACACCCAGATGCTTGATGAGGGTGGAACCAAGAAAGTGGCCATTGGGCAAGCCTGTGGAAAGGGTAGGTCCCCATGTGGCCCCAAGGAGAAGAAACCATCATCTTAAGAATGCCTCTCAGACTTTGAAATCGAATGGAGGATGCCCTGCAGGTTTACAGAACTGTAGAGGATCCATGACTCATGTTTAACATCCCAATTTTTCCTTATGATAATGAAAATGTTTATCCTTTGTCTTTCCATTTGTGTACTGGAAGCAGTTCAATGGTTTTGTAAGTTTCAGAGGTCTATAGCAAACAGGACTTTGCCCTAAGACAAACTGTATTTCTTTAAACTGATTATGATATGATTTTGTACTTGAATTGTTACTGATTTAAGGTTTTTTGAATATTGTAATGTATTTTTGGAATTCAGAGGGTGGAGTGTGGCAGTTGGGCAGTTTGATGTAATTAAGAATTCCAAAAATATAATTGGATCATGCTTTTAAACTGATCTGTTAATCTGGGCATGATTAAGTTATGATTAGGACATTGACTGAGCCATGTCAGTAGGGTGTTGAGTCCCACCTCTTGGTTGGTGGGGAATTGAATATAAAAGGCAAGGCAAAGAACAGCGTTGAAGCAGTTTTTGAGAAGCAGTTTTGATGGTGGAGTTTTGAGGTTGGAAAGAAGGCCCCAGGAGAAGTGAGCTGTTTGCCTGATAGTCTACAGCTGACCTTGTGGAGGAATCAGAAGAGCTAAGCCCAGAGAGAAACACAGCCCCAGGAAGAGAGGAACCCAAGAAGCCTGAACCCTGGCAAACATCGGCAGCTGTCTTGCTCCAACACGTGACAATGGACTTTGGTGAGAGAAGAAATTTAACGCTTTATAGCCTGGTATCTGTGGACTTCTACACCAAATAAATACCCTTTATGAAGACCCAACACATTTTTGTTATTTCAAAAAGAAAAAAAGGCATCCCAGACCTGCACACCCACAAGCAGCAATGTGATGCACAAAAAGATGATGATGCACCCAGATTAAAAACAAAAAAGCTCCAGACTGTAGATAGTAGACATATCTCACAGGGTTATGGATGAATTAGCATTTTTGAAGCTACTATATGGTGTAAAAAGACTGAACAGTGCATTGGACATAGGGAGAACCAGGTTGTTCACTGTTCAGGAAATGAAATTACAAAAAAGGAAGTAGAGAGGATTAGAATTGGTTTTTAAATATATGTACAGAAAGATAAATAATATATATATGTGAGTATCTGTAGGTTAATATATATGTATTTCCTAGTTCTGTCTGCCTGGTGCATCTAGAATAATGACAATATAATAGTGCCTAGACCTTGGTTCCTAAACACCATTCTCTAATAAAAGTAGCCAGGACTCATTCAAGAAGTCATTGTTTCTGGGTCTTAGAGAAAATGCAAGATGACCATGGGACATCTTGTGGTACTCTGGGTGCATGTTGAAAGTTCACAGGAGTCATCTTAAAGAGTTCCCAATATCCAAGGCTGAAATAATTTGAGCAAGAAAATCAATTATTATAGTATTGAATTAGACATATAGAATAAATTAAATATCCATGTATCCACAGTGAGATAAATAAATTGAATAAATAAATTATCATGGAAGAAGGGAAACATTTCAAATTAATAAATGTAGAGAGAAAGAGAAAATCGCTTTTAAACCAAGACCACAGTAATAATTGTTGCAGGCAAGAATCATACAAGAGTGCTAATATTTATGGATGAAAGTTTGATGTGAATCAGCATAGTCATCTAGTCTCAATATATCTTCCCTAATGTAATCATTAATTATGAAGGTAAAGAAGCAATTTTATAATAGCAAAACATGGTAGACACCACATCACCCTGTGGTCAAGGAGTATCGCTATTAAAATAAGACATACCAACATCATATTCATCTGATATGATGTACTGAGAAGTTTGCAATATGCTTCTGTTGTATTCTTTGTGGTCATGAAGCAAAATTTCAATCTGTTCCTGAGAAAACATTAGGCAAACCCAAATTGAGGCACTCTCTACAAAATATCTGATCTGCAAAATTTTAAAGCATGAAAGAAATGGAAAATCTGAGGAATTGTATAGATTGCAAGAGTCTAAGGAGATATGATAAGAAAATGCAATGAGATATCCTGGATTGGATCTTGCAATAGAAAGACAATAAGAGCCTTTCTAAATAGAAGGGAATACAAAAAGGACACACTATGTAGAATGTGATCAAAGGATGATCAGTCCCATTTGCTGATATCACCACATCTTGTGATGCAGTTGACCCATCCATTTCCTGTGTATTCTGGAAATAAAGTTACAAATATGCAAAGGGAGGGATTATAATGAACCCTGTTCAAGTGGGCTAGAATTAGATGTATTGGTGTGATTTCAGGTGTTATTGTATAGAAAGAGGGTTAAATTAGAAGGAGAGTGAAAGAACCAGAAGGCTGCATGGTGCTGTATTCTGAGATGGCCTGAGTCTTCCTCCATCCCCAGTGTCCTGTTGCAGCTCCAGAGCCCTGCTTTCTTTTCCCAGTCTAGATCCTCAGCAGTGACTTGATAACTGAGAGGTGGTGGCAGTTTCAGGCAGTCCCCTGCCCTGTGTGACAATAGAGGAATCTTCAGCTTATGGGGTATAGAACTGTCAGATTTTGGTGAACAACTCCTTGAATTCCTTCCATCTCTGAGGTTTCATTGGAAGCCTTTTCTTTCTGAATTTTTTTTCTGGGAGCAGTGGAGATAGACTGATAGCCATCATCACTCACCTTCATTGTGGACTTCTGGAAGAGCTGGGAGAGGTATGGGGTTCCCCCTCTGCAGGTGTGGGATACCTCTTGTGGAGCTGTCTTAGCTTGTGATGACATTTTCTTTGGTACATGAGCTCATAGGAGAGGTGTGAGAGTTCTGGATGGAGCTGCTTTCAGGGTTCTTAGATTGGAGGTTTCTCTGGAGATTACTAGGCCTGGAGAGGAAAGAGGAGTGGCCTCCACTCACCCTCAGGGGCCTAAATATGGACTGAGCACTATCAGGTCAAGGGTTCCTTCTCTCATTATCATGATGGGTCCTCATTCCTCTGCACACTCTCACTCTCATATACAAAAGTCACAAGTATATTTCCTACTTTCCACTGGGGAGAGCCTTAACAACACACTTTAGAATTTGGACATAAGTCTATTTCCCAATTATTCCCCATGTCCCATAGGGAATGGATTTTAGAGTCCTCAGCTTTATGAATATGCCTCTTTGGGTCCTTAGACTAAGAGACTCACTTTGCTACCTGTAAACTCCATTAAAGAAAGATCCTGCCTGCTTACTGGGCTCTTTTTGAGGTACTTTATGTGCTAAAACCCATCAGTCTACATATGCAGATTCCCATAATGCCATGGATGAGAGATAATTTCCAGCAGAAAGCATGAACACTGACACCTCACTGGGAAATGGACAGGGCCAAACTAGACAAACAGGGCCTTTAGAAGTTATAGGAGGTTGTCACTTCCCCCATTCTCAGCCCCTTGCCCATGGCTCTTGTGATGCTGTAGATGGCACCCCAATACCCTGTCCTCTAGTCAAGTGGAGAGCCACTTGGGATGAACTGTCTGGCATGGAAAGGGATTCATTATTTTACATTGGTTTGCTATGACTGAGTCAAAGGCTGTAGGGACCTCACCCATCATTCCCATACCTGCCCCTGACCTGTTTCCTTGGTTCTACTCCCCCACTCAGATCAGGCCTCTAAATAGTCCCTTCTTCCTCAGAAAAGCCAAGAATTTGATGTCCTTGTTTCAGGTACTTCATTTGCTTCATCAATCAAGGCCTTGTGCCCACCCATTTAGAAAGTACAGAACAAGAATTCAGCTTAATTTTCTTAATTTCCATAATCCCAAAGATTGATTCGGTCAAGGGTTTTATGAGTGAACTCTGTTTAGGCCCAGATGTGAAGAATCTGCTCACAGTTGCCCATAGAACTGAGGCAGAGCCAGACTAGAAGCCCAGCTCTTGCCCAGTGCTCATCTGCCATGTCATTCTCTGTCATTCATAATTTCAGCCAACCTTTATGGAAGCTTCTGGGACCAGTCACCTGTACAGAGCTGGGGAGGTCAGGGACATGAAACAGCCTTGTATGATACAGCTATTGTCTTTTGTTAAAGAGATGCCACTAGTGAGTGATGTGTTTGTGTACAACTATATTTGTGTCTGTTTTTGCTGTGAATATCATACATTAGGGCATTAATATCAAATTGGCAAGTGAACATTCTTAAAAGAACCCTATTCAACTTGTTAAAAAATTAAATATGTGCTTATATATGTAAATGAATATTCCTGGAGCCCAAATTAGGGTAAGCAGGTTGGAAACATCATATAGAAATCTAGACATAGAAATGATTGGGAAAGGGGGAAGATTTTCCTGAGCCCTTTAACCTACCCAGCCCCCAGGGCCTTCTCTTTGCAAGAACTCTGTGGGAGGGCCTAGGTGTGGCAGATTACAACTATCATCTAGGCTGAGGAATTAAGAATCAGTTTATCCTATAGTTCCCCAATATAAATCTTTTAACAGCCTTAAAATTGGCTAATAATCCTATTAAGAAATTTCAGCAAGTAAAGGAAAAGACCTTGAAAGCTATGGAAAGATCTTTTCTAAATCATAATTAAAACAAATTAAACAATTGTTATATATCCATTCTATGTAGTTATGGTTAATTATAAAGAGTTTGTGAAAGCATCTTCTAAACTAAAGCATTTAAATGGCTAATTCCTCGAAGCCATTATTAATTAAAAATGTAAATTGATATTAAAAACAAAAATTAACTTCACAGCAGGGAAACCTGTCAGAAGCCACCTCAATCTGCATATGAAAGTGGTGGTAAGGAAAGATAATGTTGATTACTTTGGGAAACCTCATTTTTCATAAAATAATTGAGAAATTGTTTCTTATTGCTAAAGTAAAATACCTGTTAATTTACATAATCATGGCAAAGGTAATGTCATTTAATATGTCATGTACTGCATTGGAAGTCTTCAGAAATTATATAAAGATTGACAATACTGAAGTCTATCCTTTTTATTTTTTTTTTAAGATTTATTTATTTATTTATTTATTTGTTTGTTTATCCCCCCTTGTTGCTTCTGTTTGCTGTGTCCATTTGCTGTGTGTTTTTTCTGTGTCTGCTTATCTCCCCCTTGCTGTGAGGTCTTGCTGCATCAGCCCACCACGCCACACGGGCTGGCCTGCCCTCACAAGGAGGCCCCGGGAAGCAAACCCAGGGCCTCCCATATGGTAAACGGGAGCTCTATCAATTGAGCCACACCCGCTTCCCGAGTCTATCCTTTTTAAACTCTCTTGTGCATTCACACATAGCCAAAATACCCTGCATGTTGCCTCTCCATTTGAGTTTTTTGCTAAGTTGGTCACTGACCTCTAAAAAATAAAGGTATCTATCACATATCTGGTTATGCTCCTGAAGTGGATGGAAAGTATGTTGCAGTTTCAGACTCCTGCAGCAGCTGGTAAGGGCTCAATATGGCCAGATGTACAGTGGTCATTGCCTCCAGACTGGCTTTGTTTCATAGTGCCAAAGGGCACTATGCACCAGGGAGGTGAAACACTGGAGCCTTACCTTCCTTGTCTCACTCTAGGATCAACTTCGCTGCAGCATGCTGGCTGTGTGAAGGACATACAAAGTGGAGCAACAATTACCAGAGTACTGTGAGTAGAACATAAACAAACACAGTTGGCATTATGGCCTGCTCCCATGGAGAGATAACATGTATGGTATTACAGACCTGGAGCTTAGATCTATTAACTGCAGCTCAAAGAGAAACATGCATTGATTAGTGCATTGATTAGTATTAAGTACTGTACCTATATACCTTATGAATATGGTAATATTCTATTCTAGATCATATGCAGAAGGTTATTGAACATGTTAAAAATCTTGGTAAATGTAATTCATTTTATAAATAGTTAATAAACATGGCTATAAGATAAAGGAATGACTCTTCTTAGTACTGTGTTTTGTTTGCCATATGCTTGTCTTGTTGTTGCCTATACTGTCTTAGACATAAACAAGGCAGTGCCTCTCTTCATGCTTCTCCTAGCTGCCCTAACCATAACCACTGCTGTGGGAACTGGAGTTGGCAGTTGATACCCAAACCCAGCAGATCTACCACAATCTCTCACTAGAGTTAACCAACAGCATAAAAGAAGTCAAGGAAGAATGGTGGTTCCCATGAATATTGGGAGGAAGCAGCTTCTGGAGGCATTTGGCCTTTCTCACTCATGTGGTCCAGTATGTCATGACTGGTCCCCTTTTTGGGTCTGTTTACCACCATCTTCTTTATCCCTGTAGTGGGACCATGTATCTTCAAAATTGTAATTACATTTATTTCTTACAGAATTATTGTCTTCTTAGTCATGTAAGGATTTCATCCAGTTCTAACCAGGGTGCTGGACCCATCTTCCTTCAAACACAGTAGAATATCCAGAGATGTTCATGCCCTATCAGGTAGGGACTACTGCCCTAACCAGCAGGAAGTAACTACAGAAGGATGACCATTGCCCCATAGCACCCCTTTAAGAATAAGGGCATGAACCCTCTGAGGAGGGAGTTGAGGCAGTTTAGTACAGGGAAATGAGGAGAAGATGAGCCAAAACATGGTCAACAGACAGTATGGCCATGAGACCATGCTGAGCCCTTGACCTTGAGGTTCCAGTTTGGTCTCATTCCTGGGCTGAGGGGAGGCCCTGGGTATTCCAAACAGGTATCACCATTAGCACCCACCATTGGTGGGGTAACCGATAACAGCTTGCATCCCTCCCCTTTGCATTAGTAAGGGGAGGAACAATTAATAGCTTAAAAGGTGACCACACAAGCCAGAACTTGCTTTCTCTGCCTAGAGGAGCCCACACCAAATTTTGGTGCTTATTTCTATCCTTCTCTCCAGTTCTCAGCAAGCTCTGTTCTTTCCCCCATTTCTCAATAAATTCTTTTTCCTGGCCTAACTGAAAAAGAAAGAAAAAAAAAGAGAGATGCCAGAAGCAGGTGTTACAGATGTATGTGTGAATGGGGTTCAGTGACTTCCACAAAAGACAGTCCACTCAGTGAGCAGCAGATTGTCCCCAGGGTAGAGGAAGCCTGGGTGTGCATTTCTGAAATCCCAGACCGTTACCTCATTAGTGGAAGACCAACATTTTTATCATTTCAATCCATACAGTTCTTACTAATGTACATGTTTTCAAGATGCTTAGTAATAGAATCATGGTATAATATCACTGTCAGGATTTTTATGTGTACATAAAAAATTTAAAATATCAGTAAAGAAAATAAATCAATTCTTTCTAGCTAGGGGTTATTTCTAAAATAAAGTGTTGAACTGTAGTATGGGGAAAAATACTAATGAGTCTTTGGGCCATATGATATACACAAGTTACTTAGGGGAATCTTGTATATTCCTGGTAATAGGAAAGCCAATTGTTGGCAAAATTGTAGGTCCAATTAAAATGACTCTGAACCTGTGTGATCGAGAATCTAAAGCAATAGATATTTAATAAAAAAAAAAAACCCACATTTAAAAATAAATGCTACCACTAAAACCAAATTCTTAAAAACTAAATAAAAGGAAAATAACTCTGAAATCAGATGCCTCATATGCATAATAAAAATCAATGAAAATGTAGCACTAAAGTAAATAAGAAACTAAAATCTAATAATCGCAAGAATAAAATACTCATAAGCTTATTCAGAAATAAAATGCATGTGAAGACGTGCAATTGAAAACATCTTTAAAGATAATTGATTCTGAAAATATAGACACATTTAAATGTAATGTCTAGATTTTGACAAGATCTAGACAAGGTGGTTGTTATTCCATTCCAAAATAAGAGTCTAAATAAGGGGCAATAATAATCAGATGGAGAAACAAAATAGTGCAATGAAGATAATAAGTGTGAAGACCCATATTTAAGAGTGGATAAAATTTGGAAGCAGGAAATATGGAAGCAAGATGCCATAATTTTAGCATCCATTTGCCTGTTGGGATCTAAGTCGCCTCTCAATTAGAAACAGAGTGGGCATAAGCATCCCAAAATCCTCAGTATTTGGGAATGAACTATGGACTAAAACTTATTATTATTCTATTATAGACATTTTATTCTAGCAATGGAAGAACTTTTATCATTGATATAAAGGCAGTGGCCACTGGAGGTCTGAGGGGAGGGAGAGGGAAGAATAGGAGTAACATGGGGACATTTTTGGGACATTGGAATTGTCCTGCATGACATTGAAATGGTAGATACAGGCCATTATACATTTTGTCACATCCTATAAAATTGTGTGGGGCAGACTGTAAACTATAATGCAAACTATAGTCCATGGTTTAGTAACAGTGCTCCAATATGTGTTCATCAATTTTAACAAATGTACCACACTAATGAAAGATATTGTTAATGTGGGAAAGTGTGGGTGGGTGGGGTATTTGGGAATCTCCTATATTTTTTGTAACATTTATGTAATCTAAAGCTTCTTTAAAAATAAAAATTAAAAAAAAGAAGCTGCCATAGTTTTAGCATTGCACAGAAATAACAGGAGAGAGAGGTTTGTGAGGTTAGGAAAACTATCGTGAATCATACTAATGTCTACAATTTCAAGAAAAAAATTCATGTAT
>JAQZBX010082315.1:0-13547 GCA_029593785.1 Cabassous unicinctus | reverse complement strand
AAAAAATACTAAAAATTTAAAAGCCCAACCATTTAAAGCCTCTGGAAATAGTTCTAAGGATAAACAGCAATAGAAACATTTTTTCAAGAACATGTATGAAAATTTGTTAAGAGAGTTGAAAATGTGGTATTTTTTTTAACCAAGATGGTTTTCTCCCTTCCCTATTCCAGCTTAGTGAAGAGGATACTGCAATCCAGACTATGGCAGCCAAAAGAACAGGGCTCCTACTCCTCCCAGCTCCCAGTTGGAGGCCTTTTTTCTAGATTGGATCAGAAGAAAAGCATTTCTCATCCAGTCCCCTTGGCACCTGTGGCTGGGCCTAAATCCCAGCCAGATGCAGTTGAGAGGTGATGGCAACCTTCTGCTATCCAGCCCCTAAATGTGGACCATAACGTCTACCTTGGGGATGGCATGCTGAGAAGACTGGGGCCCTGATCATTCTTGTTCTGGCTCTTAAGGGAATGGTTTCATGCAGGGAGAGTCAAACAAAGAGGACCTCTGCCACTTACCATCCTTCCCCCATTTCCACTAAGACTCAGCACCAGAGCAGGGGTGTAACTCAGAGAGGAGCCTGTCATTCACCCTTACCCCATCTCCAGAACACTGGCTCATGGATTTTTCCAGAGGGAAGAAGTAGGCCTTAAAACAGCTCCTATTCTCTTCCACAAGGAACTGTATTCATTCGTAGCAGAGCAAGGAGAAAATAAAGCTTAGGAGCATCCTTAAAAAGAGTGGCAGTTGTGATGAAAGGGTATGGGAGGAGACTCAACATACCAGCTAAACCATAGGCTGGCTAGTTTGCAGGAGAGAATTGGGGAATAAATCTGGGAGGGGCCCTCAAGGGGCCAGAGCAAATATCAAACATTGATCTCAGAAGAGGAATCCTCCAAAGGGCTCAAATTTTGACTAGATGATCTCATAGAGCAGTTTATATTCTAGGGCAGTGCTGAAAACAGTTGAGCAGTCAGCTGGCTCAATTGTTTACTGGTGAAACTTGGCAACTTGGTGTGGTCAGGGAAAGAGAGGAAAAGAGCCTTACAAATACCACTATTACCCCAGGGTGACTGTGGGCATACCCATTTGGGGCCTCCCAAAGGAGTAATATCAGAAGCTTAATACTCTGACAGGGAAAATAGACTGGGGCTGCACTAAAATAACCCAGCCTGTCACTAAACAAATAAGAATGTAAAAATAACAGGACCCAGCATGGGGGTGCATGTGCAAAGGAGGAACCAGTACGTAGGTTTGCTACAATATATTATCTAAAATGTCAAGTTTCCAATAAAACATTATGTGGAATGCAAAGAAACAGGAAAGTGTGGCCCATACACTAAGAAAAAAGTAGGCAACAGAAATGCCTGTGAGAGTGACCAGATGTCAGATTTATTAGAAAATGTCTTCAAAATAGCCATTTCAACCACTTTCAAAGAACTAAAGGAAACCATGCCTTAAAAAGTAAAAGAAGGTATGATGGCAAAGTTGTACAAATGGAGAATACCAAAAAGAGGTAGAAACTGTATAAAAGAACCACATGGAAAAAATGGAATTGAAAAGTACAATAACATTTTTTTAATTCACTACAGAGAGTGGCTCAACAGAAGAGCTGAATTGTCAAAAAAAGAATAAGTGAACTTGAAGATAGATCGATGGAGTTTAAGCTAGCTAAATAAAAAAGAACCCCCAAAAAAGAAAAAAAGTAGAAGAAGAAAAGTAAAGGAAGCTTCAGAGAAATATAAGACACCAGAATATGTGTGTAGCATTTTGATATTTTTGATGAATTCCAAAGAGAAATATTGGATTATGTTTGTAAACTGGTCTTTTCCTCTGGGCATTTTAGAGTGTATTGAACTCAGAGGTTTTACTTTTACTTGATTAAATAATGATTAAGGCTTGGATTGGCCCATGTCAGTAGGAGCCCAAGGGAGTGGGGACTCACAAAGAAACCACACTGCAGAAGAGGAAGTTTGGAGTTTTTTGAGTTGGAGCCCTGGAAGATAAGCACACAGAGAGCTTGGTTGTGAGGAAGGAGAGAAGGCCCCAGGAAAAGAGACTAGCTGTTCCCCTGACAGTCTACAGCTGGCCTTGTGGAGAGAACAAGCAGCTGAACCCAGAGAGAATCAAGCACCAGGGGGAGAGACAAAGCCTAGAAAGCCAGACTGTGGAGCCTTAAGAGGAAGAGGAAGGCTGAGTGTTGGAGCCATCTTGCTCCAACACATGACAACAGACTTTGGTGAAGAAAGTTGGCCTGGTAACTGTAAGCTTCTATCCCAAATAAATACCCTTTATAAAAGCCAACAGATTTCTGGCATTTTGCATCAGCACTCCTTAGGCTGACTAATACAATGTGTGATGAGAATACCAGAAGAGGAGAGACAAAAATCAAAAGAAGAAACATACTCAAAGAAATAATGGATGAAAACTTCTAAAATGTATTGAAAAACAATAACCCACACATGCAAAAAGCTCAGTGAATTAAAAGTAGGATAAATGGAAAGAGAACAACAAATATACACATCATAGTAAAAATGCTGAAAATCAAAGACAAGGAGAAAATCTTGAACACAACAAGAAAATGATGACTTGTTACTTACAAGAAAACCCCAGTTAGTTTAGCAGCTGACTTGTCAGCATAAAAAAATGGAGGGATAACATAGTCAAAACAATGGGATAAGATATTCCAAGTGCTCAGAGGAGAAAAAAAAACATAGCCAACTGAGAATCTTATATATAACAAAGTTATATTTCAAAAATGAAGGTGAAATAAAGATTCTTCCAAGATAAACAAAAATGTAGAGTATTTATTGTTATAAGTCCTGCCTTATAAGAACTACTAATGGAGGTTTTATAGGCTGAAAGCAAGTGATCTCAGTGGTAATTCCAATTCATAGGAAGAAAGCAAAGAGGGCCAGTATAGGTAATTATGTAATTATAAAATACAAATTCAAATGAATACTTTTCTTCTTTCTCCTCTTAATTAATTAAAAAAAACAATTCATAAAATTATATATACTGTATTGTTGGTACTACAATGTATTGAAATGCAATATATGTATAATATATTTGCCAAAAATAGCATATAGGATATGGGTACAAAGCAGAATTCTGCCAAAGAAATAATTACAGATGTTGAACTTATAATCATAACAGTGTGTGGTTGGAATTGTAAGATTAGTAGATGTAGTAAGTATGGCAATAATACCATAAAAAATGAGAAAATGGAATAGAGGGTTAAAGGAATAATGTTTCTAAATATACCTAGAATTAATCTAGCATAAATCTCAAACTGATTCTGATAAGTTAAGATGTACATGATAAACTGTAGAGCAACCACTAAAAAATAAAAATAAGAAACTATAGTGAAAAAAATCAGTGAAGAAATGTAAATGTTACATTAGAAAATATTCACTTAATGTAAAAAAGGAATAAAAGAAGAATAGGAGAATAAAATAGATGAGCTATATAGAATATAAAATTTATATGCAGATATAAATCAAGCATATCAATAAAGACATTAAATGGGGATGGATTAAGCAATACAATAAAAAAACAGAGATTGTAAAACTAAATTAAGAAAAATAAACAAGATCCGACAATATATTGTCAACAAGAGATACCCTTTAGAATCAAAGCTACAAATAATTGAAAGTAAAAAAATGGAAAAATATATATCATGAAAATAGCAACCACAAGAAATCTTGATTGTCTATACCACTAGACAAAATGTACTTTAAAACAAAATATGTTACTAGAGATAAAGAGGAACATTTGATAATGATAAAAGAGTCAATCTATCAGGAAGATATAATAATTATAAACATAATTATATGGGGAATAATTATAAACATATACTTACTAGACAATCAAATTACATGAAACAAAAACTGACAGAAACAAAAGGAGAAAAAAAACAATTCAAAATTAATAGTTGAAGATTTCAATACTCCATTTTTATAAATGGACAGATCAACTAAATAGAAGATTAATAGGGAAAGAGAAGATATGAAGAGCACGATAAATCAACTACATCTAACAGACATTTATTTATAGACCATTCCACCAAACATTAACAGAACATGGATCCTTCTGAACTGCATATGGAACATCTCCAAGAAAGATCATATGCTAGGCAATAAAACAAACCTCAGCAAATGTAAAATGATAGAAATGATAAAAAAATATTTCTATAATCATAAAGGAATGAAATTAGAAATCAATAGGAAGAAAGGATTTGAGAAATTCTCAGCTATTTGGAAATTAAATAACACACTCCTAAATAATTAATGAGTCAATGCAGAAATAAAAAAGGAAACCAAAAATATATTAGATATATGAAAATGAAGATACAACATAGTGAAATTTATAGGACTACATCAGTGTTTTGAAGGAAATTTATAGCACTAAATGTCTATATTAAGAAAGAAAATGATCTCCAATGAATAACCCAACATTCCAACTAAAAATACTGGAAAAAGAAGTATAAACTAAACCTAAAGCAAGCAGAATGAAGGAAATAATAAAGATTGGAGTAGAAATTAATTAAATAAAAATAGAAAAACAATACAGTATAAAAGTAACCAAAAACTGGTTGATAAACAAAATTAACAAATATTTAGCTAGATTGATCAAGATAAAGAGAGAATACTCATTCAAATCACAAATGAAGGAGGGCACATTGCTACTGACCTTAGAGAAATAAATAGCGTCTTTAAAGGACCACTATGAATAATTGTCTGCCAACAAATTAGGTAACTTAGAAGAAATGGACAAATTCCTAGCAAGACAAAAATTTCCAAAACTGACTCAGAAAGAAAAACACAATCTGAATGGACTCATGTATTGGTTTTCTGACTTCAAACATAAATGCCACAAAATAGGTTGGCTTAAACAATGGAAATTTATTGGTTCATGATTTTGAGAGAAGTCAAAATAGAGATTGCAGCAAGGCAATGCTTTGTCCTTGAAAACTGTGACGTTCTGGGGCAGCTGCTAGTGACCAACGGGTCCTTGGCTTTTCTGTCACATAGCAACGCACCAGACGATGTCTTTTCTTTTCTCTTTCAGATACTATTGACCTCCAGCTTCCAGTCCTTCCTGTGGCTTTCTCTTCATAAATCTTCCAGTAATAAGATTCTTTTGGCCCACAACTTAGCTAAAAATAACATCTTCAAAAGGTCCTATTTAAAATGGGTTCATGGAAAAAGACCTTGACCAAAAGGCGGTAAAGGTAAAGACAAATGAGTTTATATGGCTAAGAGAGTTTAAAGTGAGTCAGGAGGTCATTCCAGAGGTTATGCTTATGCATGTTTCAGCAGGATCTCATTGACGGCCAAAGTAAATGCTACCTCAAATAGTGGGGCTCATGAGGGCTCTGGAAACATCCAGACATTATAGTCAGGGCAGATAGTTTAGGAGTTTGATGCCTTGCCAGTGGGCTCTACTTTGGAATTTATGCTTCCCCATGTAACAGAGATGGACTCAGTTGTAGTTTCCCTAAACATGGCTCTTCTGACCCTTCTATTTGAACCTATAATTAGTACTAGGATTGATAGGTGTATGTCCAAGAGACTAAAATCTTTGGGGTCTCCATGTGCCAGCTGGGCCTTGAATCTCAATGGAGTTGCAACACCTACTTTTCAGTTGATTGGACTCACCCAGGACAACTTAAAGGGAGAATATGATGGACAAAGACAATCCCAAAGAACTGAGGAAGTCTACAATTGTAAGCAAGAGAGTCCTATCCATCTGCCCCATGGGATTGAAGTCCCCTCTCAATTAGAGGTGGAGTAGGCATCACCATCCCAGAATCCTCAGGATTGGGGAATGAACTATGGACTAAAGTAGACTTACTGTATTCTGCTATAGACTTATTATGATTCTAGCAATGGAAGAAATTATACCATTGACGTGGAGGCAGTGGCCACTGGAGCTTCTGAGGGCAGGGAGAGGGAAAAACAGGTGAAATATAGGGGCATTTTTGGGACTTGGGAATTGTCCTGAATGACATTACAATGACAGATACAGGTCATTACATATTCATAGAATTGTGTGTAAGAGAGTGTAAACTACAACATAAACTATAATCCATGCTTAGTGGCAATGCTCCAAAATGTTTTCATCAATTTTAATCAATGTATGATATTAATTATGTTGTTAATGTGGGAAAATGTGGGAGTCATAGGGATCGAGGCATATGGGAATCTCTTATATTTTTAGGTAACATTTATGTAATCTAAATATCTTTAAATATATATATAAATAGAATAGAATAGAATAGAATAGAGTAGAGTAGAGTAGAGTAGAGTAGAGTAGAGTAGAGTAGAATAGAATAGAATAGAATAGAATAGAATAGAATAGAATAGAATAGAATAAAATAAATGGGTCCATACTTGCAGGAGTGGATTAAAATCAAGAACGTGGTTTTTGTTTAGTTTTGTACATAATTCATCCTAACACAGTCCACCCTCTGGACCCTCAAAATACATATTCTTTGCACATGCAAAATACACTCATACCATCACACCACCCCAAAAGCCTGTAATATTGCTAAGGACAAAGACTCATCAAAATCCAAATTATGCTTATTGCCTTGGTGTGCCACAGGATTGCCAATGCAAAGTACCAGAAATGGCTTTTATAAAAGGGGTTTTATTTGGGGTACCGGCTTACAGTCCCAAGGCTATGAACTGTCCCATCAGAGATTCTTTCTCACCAAAGTCAGCTGCCATGGGCTGAAGCAAGAGGGTGGTTGAGCTCTTCCTAGGTATCTGTTTTCCCCTCCAGGCTCACTATCTCCCTGAGCCCAGCTCCTGGAGCTCAGCTGTGAGCAGCCAGGCATAGGGCTTATCTCTTTCTGGCCTCTTCACTCAGTCTCAGATGCTCTGCTTTCTTTCTGAGTTCAGCTGTGAGCTATCAGGCATAAAGCAGGGCTCATCTCCTCCTGAGCTGTTCCATGGGCCCAGCCTCTTGGGGGCTTTGTGCTTAAGCTTTGGCTGCTAGTGCTTCTCGAGTCCTCTCTCACATGGCAGGATCAAAAATGGCAGCTTCCTTTTCCTCTGTGTGTGTCTCTCTCTCTGTCTGCATTTATAACAGACCCAGTAAGAGGGTAGACACCCAAGGTGGCTCACCCCTCACTGACGGTAGTCCAATTAAAAGGCCCCATACGCATAGGTATGAATTAGTTAAAAAACATAATCCTTCCCTTTTTGGGATTCATAAAAGAACATCAAACTGTCACAGTTGTGATTTGTGCTGGGGCAAAATTCTCTCTCTCACAGGTCTGTGAAACCTAGAAAACAAGTTATCTGCTTTCAATATACAATGGTGGGACAGGAATAACATAAAAATTTCTACTCTAGAAGGGAGAGACTGAAAAGAAAACAGAGGTCATGAGTCCCAAACAAGTTTGTCCCTTCACTGTTCCTTTCAGCCTGGGCTGACCATGGTTCTTCTTATACAAATCTCACAAAAACCTTGTCAGCTTTGTGTACAGATCAAGGGAGCTCAAACCATCAGACAAAAGGACTTTCTACAGATCCTTCCTGTCCTGTTTGGTTAAACCTTCACATGGAATGCTTTTCTCTGGAGGCTCACTTCCTGAAAGCTCAGAGAAGTCCCTGATAGAGCTGCTTTTGGCACTAGTCTCAGAGTACTCTATCTGGATAGGCTGACACTTTTCCAAATCATCAGACTCTGTTTCCCTTGCAGTTAAGAGTTCAGTTTTCAGCCCCTCCCTTTCCTCTAGCACTTAACCAGAAGCTGCCATAGAATACTCTTGGTTGCTTAAAACACATCACATTCTCTTTAAATTGGATAGATTTTTTTATAATAGAAAATGAAATGACAGTTTACATATTAAGAATTTGTTAATTTTTGAGTACAAGGGAAATTTGTAGCTAAAGAATATGATTGTGTGGTTAGTATGTGGTTCGTATGATCCTGAAAGATTGATTCTTTCAAGTGAATTAAAAAGAACTTGGGGACAAATTAACATATGGTTGCATGAGTAATTCCCTTTCGATTTATTGCTTTGTTGTTGTGCAGCTATAGTCTGTCTTAGTTTGCCCTGCTCTTATGACAAATACCCAAACTGGGTTGGCTTTAACAATGGGGATTTATTGTCTCATGGTTTCAGAGGTTTGGAGGCTTGCTTCCTCCTGGTCAGCAGTGCTCTGGTGCTGGCTTGCCACAAGTCTTGGGGTTCCTCAGCTTGAATCCATTCCTCATATCACATGGTCATGTCCTTCCCTTTCTTTGTTCCTGCGACTTTCCAGGTCCTCTTTATAAGGCCCCCTGTAATCCAGATGAAGTCCTACCCTCATTCAGTTGGGTTACACCTTAATTTAACATGACATCTTCAAGAAGTCCTATTTACAATGGGGTCACACTTGCAGGAATGTGGATTAAGATTAAGATCATGTCTAAATTGGGGAACATCATTCAATCTACCACACAGGCCAATGCTGAGATGGTTCAAGCACCTTCTATCATGCATGTGTCACCTGTTGTTAGGCTCTTTCCAACCTATTCAAAGGGAGACAGCAAAACTGCAAGGATCCCCCAACTGGTGATGAACCCCAGAGGTAAGAAGAGAATGAGACTAATGGCTCAGAATTTTAAAATGCCAAAGCATGCTTCTTTATATAAGAAAAATTAAAGAAGCAATACCTTTAGAAAAGATTCCAGCCCTCTATCAATTTTCTCTTTGTGCTCTAACAAATTGTTGCAGGCACGGTAGTGTAAAATAATATGAATTTATCTCACGGTTCAGTGGGTCATAGGTTTGACATGGGTTGTACTGGCTAAAATCAAGGTGTGAGCAGGACCATGTTCCTGTCTGGAGGTCCTAGGGGAGAATCTGTTTGCTTGTCTTTTTCAGCTTCTAGAGCCAGCCCACTTTTACTGGCTCACGACGCCCTTATTCCATCCTCAAAGCCAGCAGTGGTGGGTCAACTCTTTCTCACATCTCATCCCTCTGACCTTGCTTCCGCAGTCACATCACTTCCTCTGATTCTTTGTCCTCCCTCTCCCACTTTTAAGAGTGCTGGTAATCATACAGGCTCACCTGGATAATCTAGGATTCTCTCCCTGGGTTGAGATCAGCTGATTAACAACCTTAATTCTATCTGCAAACTTTCATCCCCTTTACCACATAAAGCAGGGGTTCTTAACAAGGGGTCCATGAGCTTGAACTGAAATTCAAAAAAACATTATTCTTGTGGGGATGTGTTGGTGCGGGTGTGACATATTTATTAAATAATACACAGTATAGTGTGGACTTAGTAACGGGTCTGCGGTTTTCACCTGACTGGCAAAGGGGTCTGTGGAATAAAAATGTTTAAGAACCCCTGATATAATGCAACTTATCCTCAGGTTCCAGAAACTAGGACTTGGACATATTTGAGAGCCATTATTCTGCCTCCCATATGCCAATTTGAGTGATATTTAATATTTATCAATATATGAAAAAACAATAGATAAAGTTTTCAAATTATTTGAATTAAGTAAATAGCTTTACATTTTCTCCTTTAGAAAATTACACACCTCATTTACTATATTCCCTCCCACACAGATTGTACAAATGACCAAAGGATAAAGTGTATCTTAGAGCTGATAAACTCATGGGAAAAGTATTTAAGGTAGCAAGTACTTAAAACAAAACCTGCTATTCCTTTTATGAATATCTAGCATTTATTTGTTGCACTTTCTATCCCTTGTTTTGGATTGACTTGGTTTATTGCAACATTTCAGCATAATCTTTTACTTTTCCTGTTAGACCTTAAAGCTAGTTTAAGAGATTTGCTGGCTGCACTGGCACTTTCCATCCATGACAAAGGCTGCTTTTAGCCATTTCCTTGCCCTCCATACTCATGTGTGAGGCCGACCCTCAGGCTAATCTATAGTCAGATGGTCCATGGACTCCTGGGTCTACACTTTATTTTAGGGGCAATAAAGCTCTGTGACTTGGTGTGAGCTTCCTGAAGGCACCTCTCAGTTTTGTCTCCTTAATTGAGACCCTCAGTGCGACATAGCACCCACTCCTCATCTTTGATTGAGGATGAGGATGCCAGCTGCAGATTAAATGAGGTAATTCATGAAAAGTGCTTAGGACAGAACACATTACAGAGCTAACATGGGACATATGCTGCTTCTGTTTAATAAACTTCTCTTCCTCTGCCTCTTTGAACTCAGGGTGCACTTGTTATCTCTGGCACTTGATTCTCAAGTCCCCCTGATGGGCTTTCTCTTGGACTCACTCCTGCCTTTCACAGCTCTGAATTGCCTTGGTAGTTAAGACCCCTGGGAACCCCAGCTTTGGCATGAGCTGCTTGCCTAATATCCTGCCTGGGTTGTGGTCTCCCTCCCCTTCTTCACGGGGAGTGGAGGGATTCAGATATATTTTGACCTCAGCTACTTCATAAATCACATTGACTTTCAGCTTATTCAAAATTTTTATAAATAATTGTGGATACAAAGGAAAGAAAGGCATTTGTATTACTTAGGGAGCTTAGGGGTATCTGTGATGTTGGCAGTTATGTTGCTTTCAGGGAAAGTCAACTTTGCTCTCCTCCTATGTCTGCCAGATCTGGACAAAAGATGTCTGTCATTCCCATCCAGGCGAAAGGACATCGATATCAACAGTACGTGCAGATTTGGAGTTATCTGAAGCCAGGGCATTCTACGTTTTGAGCCAAGTGTGAAAGAGCAGAGGGTGTCTGTTACGCCAAATATGTGGGACACACAAACATTCTCCAGAAATCCCGTCTCCGACCTGCTGCAATCTGCCCCCAGCCTGAACCTTAGACCAGAGTTAGGCTGAAGTATTGCTTATAAGCTCCTGTTACACTTCCTGCTTCAGCCTTGTGTCTCCAAACACTGAGCATGGTGCAGTGGGCACAGTGTGCAGAGGCTTTTTCTCAGTTCCCGTGGGACAGGCTTACTCTAAAGAGCACCTGACTCTCACATCCTGATCCTGCCACTTAAACAGATGCAGAACCTTGGGGGAAAACTCCGTGTCTCAGTTTCCTTATTGATAAAACAAAGAATTTTTTTATAGTTGCCATTTTTTAGGGCTGGTATGAGGAGTAAATTAGGAAATTTGTGTAAAATGCGTTCTTTGGAAGATTCTGGCAAATAGAGCTTCATAAACGGGAGTTGCCACTATTTCTTCTGGCTTAGTAAAGGGCCTATGCAATTCTACTTGATTCCATGCAGAGCTGTGTTATCAAGACAAAAGGGTTGGGAAAAAATGGAGTTAATGTGTGTTGGTGATTCCTCTCTCCACTTCATTATTTAGTCTCACTTCCCTATTCAAAATGAGCCTCAGGAAATTATCTAAAACTCATTCACACTCATATGAAAAGACTACTAGAAACTCAAAAGGAGGCTCATTGCAGAGAATTGATAGGGACTTTGGTTAAAGAAGAATATCTTGAGCTGAAATTACATTCATTCATTCATCAAAACTTTATTGAACATCTACCAGAGCCAAATATCCTATTAGTTACCCCTTGATACAGAGAATATTAAGGCAGGGTCATTCAATACCTGTTGGGGACTTTGTACCTAAGACAGAATACTATGTCCTCATGCGATGACTGTTATAATAGCTTACACATTAGCTGCAAAAGCAAAGAGAAAGCTGGGCCTTGCTTTATTTCAGGTGAAGGGAAGGAGTTGGATGGGACAGGAGAATTTATATATACTAGGGAATAAGAAATCAAATCAGCTTGCCTACTGTTAATGTTATATGGATATCTTTCCAATGGCAGGCGCACCAATAAAAATTATATAGTAAAAATGCATGTACTTGGTTACAACGTTGGCTTCAGAATTTCTCTAATTTATCTGTAAAAGAGGCGTAAGGGCTGAGATAAGGTTAAAAAAATGGCTTAGATTGCATGTTTATTTGGGATCAGTTGGGGGTGCTGCTTAAAGTGCCACAATTTTATTAGACTTCGTGAGACCTCTGCATTGTGCAGATACGGAATTAACAACTAAAAACTAGATATCCCAGGTTCAAGCTGGACGTTAGGGGAAAAGTGGACTAAGCTTCCAGCTAGATGATTTTTGTTTCTCAGTAATTAATAATTATATGTCATATGATTTTCTTTAAAGACTACTAATTATTCTGATGGTTGGGCTAAAAAGTTTGTTATAGAATACTTAGTAATTTAACAAATAGTATTTCATGTGTGATGCCCTTGTATCTTTCTAACGTAATTGTGGTATCTTTCATTTTACAGATGGCCAAATTGAGGTTCTGAGCAGCTAACATTTTTATCCAGAAATACCCAATTGAGAAATCTGGAGCTAGATTTCAAATATAGGTGTACTGGGTCCAAATTCCTTAAAACAACTTAATCACATATTATCAAGGATTACAACTCCAGAATTAGAAAATTATTAGAAATTATGGCATCTAAAATACTAATTTTACATATGAGGAAAAAAAGATAGGGCATTTGTCCAATGTCCTAAAACTGCTTGGGATCAGGGGCAAAAATGAGAACTCATTTCTCCTATCTTCCATTATAATGAAAGGCCTGGCTCTTTCTGGTTATGAACTCAAGAAATATTCAGGACAGATTTCTATTCCCACACATTTTATTCCACTTGATTTCCTCTCTGTCTGAATTAGTAACAGCTTAGGTAAGAAGAAAGTCTGGAACTGATTCAAATTTGCTATTAATTATTTCTCTGAATTTTTAAGAAAATTGGGATTAGCATGTATAGCTAGGAGATAGGAAAGATGTTTTTCCTCATTGTTTAAATAATAAATGCCCTCATTTAATCATCTGCATTTAAAAGGGGATTTGGATGAGGAACACAACTGGAAACCTGTGGTCCAGGGGAGCTTAGCCTATTTATTTAAGATATCAGTGCGTATTCAGAGTTACAAAACTGAGTTCTCAGGAAGCCTAGTATTCTGCAGCTGGGAGAGGAAGGGCAAAAGGTGAATTGTATTTTTTAAGCCTGTCACTTTGAAAACTCCCTGCTCAAAACTAGATGCATTTTCAGGACTGTCGACTTCACAGTGGCAGTGAAGCGGGAGAAGCAAAGCATCTTTGGAAGTAACTACACGTAGCAGTATTTAATCTCTCCCCAAGCTTGTGAGAACTTGCTTATCCGGCAGGTTTTTCCAAGCACTCTCTGCTTTATGGACAATGGAGTTGGCAATCTGGAGACTGTAGTTTCATAATAGAGAGGCTTTGGGGAGAGAAGTTTCCTTTTAAATAGAGTGAAATGGATAAGTATTAAATGACTTCCCCACAAAAAAGTTCAAATAGTTATTGAATATATTCAGGTTCCATTCTGATCTCATTCTTTGAAAACTGGAACCTTTTTCTTTGGGTATTATGCTTCAATTTTATGGTAATTTAAGTGATGCCACCATGTGCATTGAAGTTATTCTTAAAATGGTTAATATAGCATTTCTTATATAACATTGAACTGTTCTTCAATTCTATTTTCCAACCACTTTTTGAAATAGCATACAGTACATAACTGAAAAAGTCCACGTGGCTAACTTGTATTCTGGTTACAGTTGC
>JAQZBX010082314.1:0-13547 GCA_029593785.1 Cabassous unicinctus | reverse complement strand
TTAAAGAAGCTTTGGATCACAGAAGGGTGACAACTGGGGCGGGAGAGGATTGTTGGTGGCGGGGGGGGGTGTCAGGGATGGGGGGTGCATGGGAGGAAGTTCACCTGAACATACATAAAAGGTATATAAAATTGTTCAAATGCTCACGGGGCATGGTCACAGTGGGTGGAGAACCACTCAATAAATGAGAGAACATTGAATTCCCATCCTGGAGAGCTCTGCCATGTTCTCCAAGGGAGTAGCAACAGTCCCCCAAGTTCAGGGGCAGTGTCTGGCAAAGGAAGATGATCCACTGATGGGCTCTTATTGATGACGAGCCTTAAGAGTCTTTGCTCTTGAAATTGAAACTTAGCCTATTGTTATGTGGTGCCTAAGGGTTGCCTCCTGAGAGCCTCCTTGTTGCTCAAATGTGGCCTCTCTCTAAGCCAAACTCAGCATATGAATGCATTACCTTCCTCCCAACATGGGACATGACTCCCGGGGATGAGCCTTCCGGGCAACGAGGGATTACTAACAAGTGCCAATGGGCAATACAACTGGAAAAATACCACAAATAAAAAGGGGAAAAGGTAAAGACAAATGAGTTCATATGGCTAAGAGACTTCAAAGTGAGTTGGGAGGTCATCTCAGAGATAACGCTTATGCACATCTCAATAGGACCTCATAGGCTTCCAATGTGGATATCACCCCAAACAGGGGCTCCTGAAAGCTCTGGAGACACCCAGGTCCTATATCAGGGCAAATAGCCCCAGAGTTTCGTGCCTTATCAGTGGGCCCTACTTTGGAATCCTTGCTCCTGAGAGTGACAGTGTTGGACCCAAATATGTCTTCCCTGCACATGGTCCATCTGTCCCTTCTATTCAAACCTATATGTGGTGCCAGAGTTTGTAGGTATACTTCCAGAGACCAGAGTCTTTGGGCTGTCCATGTGCCAGCTGGGCCTGGAATCTCAGTGGAGCTGCAACTCCTACTCTACAGCTCAATGAACTCACCCTGAATACCTGGTGGGGGATGATGATGGACAACGGCCATCCCAGGGAATGGAGAGAGTCTGCAGCTGCAGGCAGGATCATCCCGTCCATCTCATCCATGGGATATAAGCCCCCTCTCACTTGGAGGTGGAGTGGACATCACCATCTCAGACTCCTCAGGATTGGGGGAAGAGCTATGGACTAGAGTGGACTTACTGGTATTCTGTTATAGATATATTGTTAGTCACACAATGGAGGTAATTACATTAATGTGGAGCCAGTGGCCACTGGATGCTTTGGGGGCAGGGAGAGGGAAAAGCAGTTGTAATACAGGGGCTTCTTCAGGACTTGGGAATTGTCCTGAGTGACATTGCAATGACAGATATAGGCCATTTTATACCATCATATAGCATGCAGAACTGTGTGGGAGAGAGTGTGGTCCACAATGTGAACTATGGTCCATGCTTAGTGGCAAAGCCCCAAGATGTGTATATCTATTGCAGGTGATGTGCCACACTAATGAAAGATGTTTATGTGGGAGGTTGTGAGAGGAGTGGGAGGTGGGGCATGTGGGAATCCCTAATTTTTGTGTAACATTTATGTAATCTAAGTATCTTTTAAAAAATAAAAAAATAATTTAAAAAAATAAAATTCACATAAATGGTATCATACTTTACTTATTTGTGTTAGCTAGATTGCATTCAGCTGCAAAAAATAGAAAAATCCTTCTACAACCACATATTAAATAATGAATCCTCTTCTTTGTCTCACGTAACAAGAAGTCTAGGAGAAAGTGGTCCAGTGGTGGTACCGTAGCTTTTTGAAGTCATAGGAGATGACAAAGATGTTATGTATTGTCCCACTCCACAATACTGGTGTGTGGCACTTTTGACCTTTGGTTGCAAGTTGGCTGCAGACCCTAAAGGGGTCCCATGCCAGGGAGGACAGAGAAGGAAGACAAAGGCCAAAGTCTTTGACTTGTTAAATTTTGTCTTTTTATTTGGCAAGAGAAGACACCCAAAGTTTTCACTCCATCCGTTTTGCCAGAACTGATACACTTCTTGCTGCAAGAAAGGGCAAGAAGTTGAATATTTTAGCTTTTCAACTTCCTTAGTAGAGAAAGACACCGGAAAAAGGGGGGCTATTGATGACTTTTAGATAGCCAGTCCATGATGCCTGTTAGTTGTGAAAATAACTTGCTTTTTTCATTCACCATTATGTTTTTACAATTTATCCATATTGGTAATTGTAGATATAATTCAGTCATGTTAATTGCTATGTAACATTACATTATATGACTATATCATCATTAATTTGTCCATTCTTTTATTGGTGAGCCTTTATCTTGTTGCCATATTTTCACATTACAAAAATGCTGTGTGAACATCCTTGTACATATCTCATTCTACTTAGGTGAGAATTTATGTCTGTGTGCATATCTACATCTATGTCTGTCTATCTATCTACCTGTCTGTCTATCTATCTATCTATCTATCTTCCTACCTAAACACCTTATTCTGTGCTGTCAATCTAAATGCTTTTTCTATGCTTCCTGTTTTCTCCTTTACAGCTTTTGCTTTGATTGATTATCGAGTTTTCTAGGTCCCTATTTGTTGTTGTTCTACTGCTATGGAATGATTCATTCTAGTTCCTTCTATTATTTTAGTAATTAAACTTAAATTTTAGTGTGCATACATAATTTGACAAAGTCTCAAATAAAGAAATATCTCTAGCCTTTTCCTGGACAATACAAAGACAATACCTCCAGGACAATACTTCTTTTCACCCCCTGTCATCAGTTGCGCTATAAATTGTCTAATATTTTAGTTCCACCTCATTTTTAACCATCAAATAATCATTATTTTTAAAATTTGTGCTAATTTTGATTTATCTGTATGTTTAACAGTTTCTTTGCTTAGCATTGCTTCTGGCTCCTACTCTTTCCTTTTGTGTTCAGTTTTCTTCTTTCTGAAGCTATTCCTTCAGTGATTTTTTTTCTTTTTGGGCAGGGATATATGGTTACTAAATTATCTTAATCTTCAGCTAAAATTTTTCTTCATTTCATCCTTACTTTTTACAGATTGTTTATCTGGGTATAGACCAATATTTTCTTTAAAACTTTGGAGATAGTAGAAAATTGTATTTTGGACTCTGTTGTTATTGATTTTAAAATGTGCTCTGTAATTGTTATTCATTTTTTAGGTAATCTGTCTTGTCCCTCTGGTTGATTTTGGTTTTCTCTTCATGTATTGTAATTTTGCAGTTTCACAAGAGTACGTATAAGTGTGTATTAATTTTACTTTATGTCACTCAGTACTTGATGTGATTCTTCAGTTCTACAAAATTCTTTTAGAATATTGTGTCTCCTTCATCTTTCTTCTTTCTTCTGAAACACCCATTAACGTATGTTAGATGTTTTCAATTTGCTCTCCAGGCTTCTTAAAATTCTTTCATATTTTTCCTCCATTTATCTGTGTTTTAGGTGATTTCTTCAGATGTTGTTCTCGATTTTTCTCCTTGGTTGTGTGCCAACTGAGTTTTAAATTTTATTGCCTATAGTTTGCTTTCTAGATTTTGGATTGTTTCTTTTTCAAATTAGCTGGAGTTCTGTTCTTTCATAATGTTTTATATTTAGCATATCTTTAATCATTTTTAAATGTAGCTGTTTTGGAGGGTTTTTCAGATTGTGCTGCTCTTTCTATTTCTTATGGTACTAGTTCTTCCTTTTTTTATTCATGTTCTGCCTCTCCCTCATGGTGGCTACTCCATTTTTATGATTTTTAATTCTTAGTTTTATGTGAAACAAAGGTAGAGTGAAAAGAGAAGTATATCAGTTTATATGGTTCTCCAGGTCAGTTAAAGAAAGCACACATCTTTTACAAAGGTTTTTTTTTTCTTTTATTATTTATTCTAGTAACATCTATACAACCTACAATTTCCCTCTTTAACCACATTCACATATATAATTCAGGTCAAATGGTTGTTTTTTTAATAGCATCTACTGGATCTTATCATTCTTGCTTTGAATTTTCCCTTTGTTTCTTACCCTTGGGGATTTCCATTTCTTTATTTTGCCCTCAGCTATGTGTTTAAAAGTTGTCTTAATTTGCATATCAATCTGTATACTTTAGAGCAGGGAAGAATTCTCTATCAACTCAACTCTACCTGTGGCTGGAACCACGTCTAATGGCTTTCTGAGTACTCCTAATTTCCTTAACCCTGCAGTGTACTCCCTTCAGCCCCAAGTGATTTCATAATGTCAATGAAAACAACTTAGAAGTCTTAGAAGTGTTTTTTGTGCAATTCCTTTAGTATGTGCCAAAGATAATATCTGCTAATATGATTGTTTAAAGCAAAGTTACAAACGTGTGGTCCATGGGCCAGATGCCGTCTGCAAATGGGTTTTGTTTAGTCCACACAATGTTTAAATTGTTGCTATGAGTTGCCGACATTTAAAAATTGGCAGATTTCAAATGATAATTTTGATGTTCAGCTGCTCTTGAAAACAAACAAAAAACACCTAGAAAATTGGATATCCCCACACTGCCACGCTGCTAGAACTGAATAGCCTGCTGACCCCGGGATGTCAGAGTCCCCATCACTTCCTTTTATTTCCACAGGCAGATCCTGCCTTTACATTAGACTTGCAGCCCTTGCAGGCACCTGAGTTTGCAAGTTCTAGTTAAAGAAGCAGAAAATTCATGGAGTGCCATTAAATAAATCACCATTAAGATCCTAGTAAATATGTAAAGGGATGATTACTCTGGCTAGCTGCTGAACATTTTAGCACGTAGGCACTTCTTTAATGCAGTGAGGTCAAGAATGCTGATCCTCCTCTTTTGATGTGCTCCAAAAAAAAAGTTTTTATTTGGGGGAGTAATCTGTAGTCCTGTAAAGCAAACTTATAGGCCAGGGATAGTAAATATGAACACAGTGTGTTCCAGTATGGTTGAGACAAGCAGAAAAGAGATTTGCATTTTTGCTTTGTGTTGATGCCTTTGTAACTTTGCAAGATTTGTGGTCTTTCTGAAAGCAGAGCCTCCAGAACTCTAACTCTTGTTTCAAGAGTGGGGCTCTTATTGGAAATTTGACAGACAGTGTGGGTGAGGAATAAGAATTGGACATGTTTCCACTTCTAAATTATTCCTTCTTTCTAGGTTTTGCAAGAATTCAACAGTATCACAGCTGAGTGGGAGTGCTGTAAACTGTGATTAAATCGCTTTGTTATCCCCTGGAAGGTTAGCTATTTATTAATTTGGTCGATACAAATGTGGAAAAAAAATAGCCTTTATTGTGCTGCAATCGCTTCCATATAAACTGTGCTCCCAAATACTCTGAAGCATATTAATTGGTTTTGATTTTCACCCCATACACTTCTATTCTACTACTCCCTTGGCCATGCCAAACTTCTCACCATAACCTGGAGAACTCTTATTTGTTTTTGAGCCCAGAATGATGGTAGCCTCTTCTTCGTTAGGCCCTGTTCTGATTGTCAGCCCAAGTCAGAAGTACTTTCTCTCAATAGCTCTCTCACCCTGCTTTTTTCACTCTACAAAGAGCTTGTTTATCACCAGGTTTTGCTGTTGGTTTGTCCACATAGCTGTTCATCACTAGATTTTGAGCTTCTTAAGACCAGGCTCTACTTCTTGTATTACTCATCTTTGTATTCCCAAAGCCTAGTACTCTGCTTGGTGTATAGCAGGCACTCAACAAATTCACAGTATCTTAAATTTATTACTTCCACAAATGACTTGAATTGGTTTCAAGGGCTAAGAAATATATTTTTTTTCCCAAAAAGATTAAAAGTAACAGAAGATAAGACATTGCTCAAGACAAACAAGAAAATGGGTATATCTGGCACAAATTAGAAATTACATTTAACACTAAGTTTTGCTCAGAGTCTCCTGGCAATAAAGTGAAAAGGGAAGTATATTGGTTTTTATGGTTTTCCATGTCAGTTTAAGAAAGCACACAAATCATCTGCAGATTTTTCTTGAATTTACTGAGAAATAGCACATAAGGTGACATAATGGACAGTGTTCTTGACTATAATTTTATGAAAGACACCAAAATGTTCTTCAAATAGACCTCCTAAAATCAGCCCTTCTGTAAAAGCTGAACATAAAGCAATAATTCCTAACTGAATAAGGCCTCTGCTGTGGGGAGCTACAATATTAGTTCTGTACAGTTGTTTCCTGATGATCTGATATGAAAGAAAGAGCTTAAGTAACAGTATTTGTTATCTATTACTGTGAAACAAACTACCCCAAAACTTTGCTGCTTAAAACAGCAAACATTTATCATCTCACAGTTTCCACGGGTCGGCTTAACCCTGGTTTGGTTGAGAGTCAGTCCTTCATGAGGTTGCTGTCAAGCTGCTGGCCAAGGCTATGGTCTCTAAAGACTTGATTGGGAATGGAGGCTCCACTTCCAAGCTCGATTACGTGGCTCTTGGCTGGAGACTCCTGTTCCTTGCTACAGAGATTTCTCCATTGAGCTGTTCCTGATATGGCTTCCCCCAGAGCATGCAAGCCAAGGGAAAGGTTGTGAAAGCATGTGTGAGAGTGCAGGAGAGCAATCAAAATGGAAACC
Source organism: Cabassous unicinctus (assembly GCA_029593785.1). Lineage (NCBI taxonomy): Eukaryota > Metazoa > Chordata > Mammalia > Cingulata > Chlamyphoridae > Cabassous > Cabassous unicinctus. The sequence goes on along the minus strand of JAQZBX010082314.1, from coordinate 6,984 downwards.
GCAGGAACTTTTTAATCTAATCTCAGAAATGACAAGCCATCACTTCTGCCCTATTCTGTTTGTCACACAGACCAATCCCAGTACACGGTGAGAGGGGACCATGCAAGGCTGTGAATGCCAGGTGTCGGCGGTCACTGGGGACCATCTCGGAGGCTGGCTGCCACAATAGCCTGGAAGACTGTTCCGTTATAATTTACTTCAGATGGTACCCCGCAAATTTCAGATGCAAGCACGTCTAAATGTTCATGAAGACCACTGAGAGCTGGCTTCTGTGGTTGGAAGTCAAGTATTTATGTTGTTGATTAATCAGAGATCTATATACTTTCAGTTCCAGGTGACAGTGTGGACGAAATGGTGTGAAAATGTGCCAGCCTGGTTTGTGTTATTTCCTTCCCACCTTGGCTATGAAAAAACCAGAAGTTTTCCCCAAAGGAATCTGAATATGCTCAAGAACCTAAAAGAGTTTGAGACTGCACACAGAATGCAGGAGAGGAGACTCTGGCTTTAAAATCTTTAAACTCACGCGTGAACACTGGCGTTCTCAGCCACAAGTCCTAGAAATGCCATTTCAAATGCCAGATTTTTAGGAGGACTGTATCTGATAGGGCCCTTGGGGACAGAGCTGAAACTGAATGAGAGGAAACATTTACAATGTTAAAGGAACTCTTATGGGGAAAGCCAGGTACTATTATCAACCCTATGTTACAGGGAGATTAAAGAATGTACCCAGTATTGCAGATCTAAGCATCCAATATCCTATTCAACCAAGAGAAACAGATTTAGCCTTGCATTTTGTACTATGTGAAGAATTGTCCCTCTTGTGCCGTTATTTCCTATAGCCTTTTAAAAGAAATTATTAAAACATTAAAAATGAATGAAACATTAATCAAAGGAAATACAATAAGTATTATTAAATCGAGCTAAAGTAATGTGCTTAAGTGTTAAAAATTTCTAAAGGGTAAAAGAATTGCTAAAAGTTAACTAAGTCCTATTAAAGGCAGCCCGTCAATGCTTGGAGCAACCAACATGATCCAGCTGGGTTTTGTCACTGGGGAGACCTTCTTAAGAGACGGACTTTAACTACGATCACATGTGGGAGAGGTGTTGACCCAGAGTCCTTGGGTCTGAGCCAGAACCTCCAGCTTAGGTCCAGAGCATGCACAGGAAGGAGGCCCATTGCCTCCGGATGGGCTACGTGCCACTGGTCCCGGAGTGAACAAGCCAGCGACTTGCCGGTGCAAAATGGTCAATCAGGTCTCCTCGCTCCCCTGAGTTTTGGCTGCTTTTGAAACATTAAAATAAAACAACAGCAAAATTAAAAAAAAAAAAATGTATGATGATGTTGAGGACAATAAAACTTTAGGAGTAATAAGTTTTAAAAAATTGAGGAATAGCACTGGCTAAGAATTTAAAACAAATAGGAAAGAGGATGTAGGAAGCCTATTGTGTACAAGCTGGAAATGCAACATAGTAGAAATCCTCCAGGAACAGCAGGGCCTCCAACCTTAGCCAGGGGCTGGGAGTGCAGTGAGGCCAGGAGGGAAGTGGAGGGCCCAGGGCTGCAGTGAGGGCGTGCTTTCCAGAAAAGTCTGCAGAGGAGGCTCATGCAAAGCAGACACCTTTCAACGGACTTAGGCACTTATCAAACTATGTGGGACAGGACCTTAGTTGGCAGGTGAGTCTATATGAGGTTTAGATAAATAAATAGCCCTCTCAAGGTGGGCTTACCTGGACTCTGAGCATGGGAACATATGAATGAGACCACCTGCTCTTTTAGCCTGAGTTCTGCTTAGACAGTGGCATTAGCCAAAGCATTTCAGCAGAGGACTTCGGTGTTCTCTGTTTGCTAATGGAAATAATGAGAAGTCCTTCTAGCTGTGTGTCTTCCATTAGATATCTATTTTAGAGGATCCCTTTAGTGATAATTACAATATAACACATCCATTCACAAAGCCTTCCCACATCTGTTAGATAATGTGATCCTCATGACAACCCTAAGAGGTAAAGAAGGTATTCGTTATCACCCCCTTTTTACGGATAAGTCAACAAAAGCAAAGAAATACAGTAACTCTGCAGGGCTACGGATCTAAGGATCAGGTTGTGTGTGCCGGGGCCTGCCACTTATCCCACTGAGTCCTTATATCAGTCTTGTGCTTAGAGGGGTCAAGTAACTTGCTCAGTAAACACTGAGCTCTGTCGCTTAGTGATGTGCGTTGCTGTCCCCTGCAGGACAGAACTCACTCTCCAACCCAGAAAATCTGACTCCACGTCTCTTTGTCTCTCCACAGTGACCTTACTTCACTAGCACATACACTACAATGTGGAAAAAGGCATAAAATATATAAAAGTGAAGACACAGTTCACAGTGTTCTCTCTCCTCCCTGAGCCCCTGAACATCCTCTTCCCCTGTTCAGATCTGTAAACATGTGTTGGAAAATATTGCTATGCCTTGTCTTTTCTTAGAAATTATAAAACTTCTTGAGCAAATGGGCCACATTTTATCTTCCAAATCATTCACCATCTCAACCCAGTTCTGGGATTAGCACTGCAACCTACAGCCCTTTCTGGATGAATTGAATTATTTAGTGACAGAGATGGAAAAGTAATTAGACCTTTGAACTCCTAATTACTCAAATTACCTTCCAAAAGATTCTTTATAGTAAACTTAATTTGAAAGCAATGGTTTGCTTGAAATCTGAAGTGCTATCAATTAGCACTGGGGTGGGAGGGTTGAATGTATGAATTTGTAGAACTGTTGAATACTGGATTTGGAAACTGTACCTATATGAAAAACCTTTAAACAACAATCTGTGGAGGTGGTGTGATACAGTGAAAGAGCACTGTTTTTGAAGAATGACATCCTGAATTTAAACCCTGGCCCCACCCCTATCCTATTGAAATGAATTTGGCCAAAATCACTCCATCAAGCTTCAGTCCCCAAATCCACAAAATGCAGTTCACCACAAAATATTTTCATAGGATTATGATGACACTCAAACGAGATATTGTCTGTGAAGTTGCTTTACAGTTCTAAACTCTATTTTAAATCCTCTCATGAGGAGAGCACAAGTCATTCCCCATCTCAACAGTTGGTTTACATATTTTTGGTCTGTCTCCCTGCCCCCCCTATTTACGCATACATGCCCAGCACTTACAATGGTGCCTGGCACTTAGTAGGCACTCAATCACTCTTTATTGAGTGAATAAACATGAATGCCAGTGGAAATAATCATATCACAATTTCACCAATGAAAAGAAGTTTTGGAAGATAACTCCCCTGCTCTCACTAATGAGACTGGTTCTTCCCTCAGCTTCCCATGGGTAAAAAAAGGAAGTGTATGCTTAAACAAATACACTTGCAGTATTTTTGCTTACATGCCTGTTCACTACGTTACCGCTTTCTTATGCTGAGTTAAATAAAATAAATCACACAGTGGAGGTACAACTTTGTGAACGTAATTAACAACTGAATTGTATATTTGAAAAGGGATAAGAAGGGGAATTTAAGATTGTATATAAGTTACCACACACACACACACACAAACACCAGAGAACTGTAAAATAAATCACACAGAACTTCCTCCCCACACAGGCTTTCTGATATTCAATGAGCCCCACCTGAGCAAGGGAGGCAGCCCAGCAGGTGTCTTCTCTCAACCTTAAGCACGATGAAAAAGGAGGATCTGAAGTAGTTGAAAGTATTTACGAAGAAACTGTTTCAGCCCTATGGCCTCCTTACCAGTGTACATCTCTTATATTTCATTATCTTAGCTCCTCGTGAGGACTATGAAGTAATTTTCTAGTTCTTTCCATAGCCATGGTTGCTGACCAACATGGTCATTTTTCTGATTGCATGTGAGCTGAGCTTTCCGAGGATGATCTCACATCCATCTGGGGAACAAGAATGGCACCAACCCCTGCTCAGCATTAATATTTAGAAATAGTAGAGTTACTGGCTTGAAGGATGGACTTACCAATGTTAATATTTGAATCTGATAAATTAATGAGCTCTACTCTGTTTATTTTTAGCATGCTTATAGAATTCTAGTCAGTTTAGAGAGAACTTCTCTCAGTTCTTGCTGCCTTTCAGGGAAGCAGAATTTCTAGAAGCAGCACTGGACTGGTTGGTGGGTAAAAGGCAAAAAATGGTTGGGACAATTACTAATTAGCTGCATGACCTTGGACAAGTGACTTCATCCTCTATATTTCCTTTGGTTTTTGCTTTAAAAAAAATCTATTGAGCCATTGACTTCTTATATTGAGAGATGGTGATAAGATAGATGACATATTTTGAGGACACTTTGATTTCTTAAGGGTTTTCTTACGCTTTTTAGTTACTATTTTTTGAAGTAAAAAACCCAAACTTATAGGACGGAGCATGGCATTTTGTTATACATGACATTTTAACACTCAACAGTATCTTGGGAAAGTTTGGATGGGTTATTCCTGGGGTTAGCCAGCAGCACCATTTGCATTGCAATAGCAAAAAAGGAGTGAAGTGATATTTTGCAAGTTCATTGAGGGTGTCAGTGGCAAGTTAGGATCAAAGGCAGACCTAAAGTCCCACAGCTTTCCCTGGAGTATTTGTTGGTCACATCTCAAACCCCTTATGTTTAATGACAAGCACCACCACAATGATTTCTGATTACTTCAGATGCTAAGCACAAGCATATTGCTTTGCAAACAAAGGCCCCCATCACAGAATAAAAGAACCACTTAAGCTTTCCAAGCAAAGTCCCCTTATTATTACATTCCCGGGCATTCGGTGATTTATACGATTTATAATTCAATGCCTTTAGTAACAACCAAATAGCTGTAACTGATTGTTTGGTAAAATATAATAGAAATCCAGAAACATAATTATGTTTTTTAAGACTTACATAGTGATATGAGATGGGGGGTGGGGTGAAGGGCAGTGACAGGCAGTACAATATAATTTCTTTTCAAATCTTTCTCCCATGAGACACATGGTAGGCTTTCTTTTCCTAGGGATGCTGCTTCCTCAGTCCCATATGGTGTCGGTGTACCAGATCCCTATGTGACAGCAAGAAGGATCCCTCCAGGTCAGGGAGGGAGTAACGAGTGTGAATCTCGTTTAGAATGAGGGCTGAAGCCAAGACCATTTCAGAGCTGTGAGTTCTGTTCTACCTTTGTTTCTTCGTGGAACAAAGAAGTCAGGCCCAATTTTTAGCATCAGGCTTGCACGGCTGCACACACGCACACACACACAAGCACAGGTCCTGCTCCCCGGGATAGCGCCATTGATCGGGAGTTGCAAGCTTGACAGCTATTCCTGTGTCCTGATGGGTGCCCACCGGGCAGTCCACGGGGAAAACGAGCCCCTCCCCTATTGAAGGACAAGGACAGCAGCAGGCAGCACACCCCCGCTAACTGGAAAGTGGGGGATGATTTTAGACACATCGTGCCAGCTTTCCTGCAGCATTTTAATAATGTGTAGGGAGGGAGCCGTGGGATCAACAAGTACTGAGTCCTGCTGCTGCCAGGCGTGCTTGCTCCTGTGTGTGATTCTGGGGTAGCATGTGGGGTCTCGGGGACCAGCATGTGTTTTCATGCTTTGAACAAGGGCAAAAGGAGACGATTGGAGGAAGTTATGTAAACAGCATTGACCTGGAGCTAAGTATCTGCCTGAGAAAACTGGTAAAAAAATTGAACTCTCTCTAACATAATAGACCCTCCACGAGTTTCCTGAGCTTAGAATTAGAGCATCCTTTAGTGAGGTTCATTCTCGGTTCTTCCCAGACTTACAGCCATGCCCCCCTTTTTGGCAAAAGGCAGGAGCACCATTACATCTGGGCTTGTTTTGTGATGCCTCATGGAAACAGCTGCATTGCCCGTCTTTGTGTGGATACATTTTTAAAAAATGAAAATCGCCATGGCAACAGCTGCAGCCACTTATTACTGAGCAGTGGAAGTGATGCTGATATTTGTGAAGAAAGCTGTGGTCTCAGAATATTACATCCTTGCCACTAGAGTAGATTTTTCCCCACTAACATTTCCATTTTATAAAAGAAAGAAGCATGAGAATGTGTTCAAAGAAATTTACCAGGGGACAGGAGAGCTCAGGGAATTGATAAGCAGGAATGGAGCCTTTTATCTCAGGGCTCTGAGTTAAAATCCAGTGGTGGGGAACCGATGTGGTTCAGTGGTTGAGCTCTGGCTTCCCACATATGAGGTCCTGGGTTCAATCCTCAGTCCCAGTATCTCAGGAAAAAAAAAAAAATCCAAGGGTAATGGCTGTCAGTGCTGTGATTCCAGGGACGGCCGTGCCTGCTGGTTGCTTTTAAGCCCACAGTACCTAATATGCTACTCTAAACAGAAAGGGCACAAAGCAGTGATGATTAGAACGTTAATTGAAGCCAGTTTCTGCTGCTGCTTTTAGCAACTGAATGGTTGCCCAGCACCTTCCTTCCCTTTGAGCTTCGGCAAACCTCTAAATTTGGGACTATGGGAACTAATTTTCTCCCGGCTCAGTCAATAAGTATGAAATAGTTTGAGTACACACTTAAATTTCCTCTTAACTCAGTTCTGAGACTATTAACAGCTTTCATGAACGTGTGCTAAATGTTCCAGCACTTTCTTTCTTTTCTCCGAACATTAAGAAGGCTAGAAAAGAACGAATTGCCATGGCCTATGTTCAAGACTTCATACATTGTGAGCCAGGCAGGACTATATGCTGAGTTTTTCATGAGTTTTTATAAACCCTAAGCATGGTGCCGCATCATTGTAATGATCCCATAGACCATGTCCTTAATGGAAACAGCCAGATAATTCAGTGGGAACTGCTTAACTATGTGCGACCGGAAAAGTGATATCAAATATTGGGTAACAATTAAACCTTAGAAAAGCTGTGGTCTCTAAGACTTCAGATAAATAAGTCTTGAGCATTGCACAGATATCCATCAAGACCCAAATCCTTTACTCACTTCCAAAGAACTCTGCCACCTGATGAGATGATTCAGGTGT
>JAQZBX010082313.1:0-13543 GCA_029593785.1 Cabassous unicinctus | reverse complement strand
ATGTGTGTATACGTAATAAATAGAAGTGTCTTTAAACCCAAAGCTGAGAGTTCAGGAGCACAATCCAACCCCTACCAAAGTCGCTATCTGGTAGAACCCTTATTTGGATACGACAATGGCCCAGAGAGCTTTCTAACGGGGCACTATTTCTGTCCTATAGATGGACACACAGAATCACAGCCTGTTTTTAAATTTGGATGGCTCTCTTCTGAGAATGTCTTTTTATATACTGAATTGAAATCTATATATCTATGGCTCCTACTCCCACAATAATTTTACCCTGGGGTGATATTAAAACATTTAACATCCAGTTTGATGGACATGGACTGGTCAAAGCAGACTCAAACCCTTGTGCCAGAGAAGGGTTCTAGACGTCCCCCCGCCATGCCACACATTATCCCTTTAGTTGCTGGATTGTGGAAAAGTCTGGAAAGTCCCAGGGGAGGGACCAAGACAGTAGGGGAACATGGGTGGGTCGGGACAGCAGCTATCCATTGATTGGTAGGGGATGTTTTAACAATTGGTAAGACTGTACTGGAGTGTGTGCCAATTCAATAGTCAGCCCCAGCTTTACCCTCAGCCCACACAGAACATGCCCACGACCAGAGGCTTACGGAGCCTAAAAGGGCTCTTGACATTTCAGAACCTGTTGAACTAATTCTTGATTCTTTCAATCACCACCCTTCCCTTACCACCTTCCAACCTTTGCTAAGCCTCCTGGGCCCCAGCGGAGCCCTCTGTGGAGGTAATGGGTCACCTTTCACTTACAGCTGCATGACCAGGTAGTAGTGAGTTGTGCTCTCATAGATATCTTCCAGGGTCACAATGTTTTCATGCTTGATCCTGGGAAAAAAGTGAGTGTCATGGTGAAAATTCTGTGATTCAGATTGTTCAAACAAAGAATGCAGACTTTTGTTTCTGTTAGGTATTTTTTGATGACAATGTATAGGAAGATTGAATCCTTGTGAAGCCTCTATAAATAGGCTGTCATAAAGAAACCCTGGACAAAAGTTTCCCAGGGTGAGGTTTAATCCCTATATCTTGAATAAATGATTGATCATCCTGCCTTCAGGGAACACATATCTCATTGTTGCTCCAGGAATTTTTTCAAACTTTACCAAGAGAGAAAGTTAAAAGAACTGAGGAAGGCTGAGGGACCAGCCAACACAAGGTTATTATACAAAATCTGGTATCCAGATCTCCTTCAGAAACATTGTATGAAGAGTGTACTACAACAAGAGGGATTTAGGCCAGAGGTAATGAGAATCAAGGCAGATGCTTATTTTTTTTTTTTTTTTAAAGATTTATTTATTTATTTATCCCCCCCTTGCTGCTTGTGTTTGCTGTGTCCATTTGCTGTGTTTTCTCTGTGTCTACTTATCTCCCCCTTGCTGTGAGGTCCTGCTGCATCAGCCCACCGCGCCGTGCGGGCCGCCTGCCCTCACAAGGAGGCCCCGGGAAGCGAACCCGGGGCCTCCCATATGGTAAACGGGAGCTCTATCGATTGAGCCACACCTGCTTCCCCAGATGCTCATTTTTGGTGTCAGTTCTGTGGGATTCCTTAGATCAACAATTCTCAACAAGGGACATTTGGCAATGTCTGGAGACATTTTTGACTGTCACAATTGGGGAGTGTGTGCTACTGGCATCTAGTAGATAGAGGCCAGGGATGCTGCTTAACATCATACAATGGACAGGGTAGCCCCACAACAAAGAATTAGCTAATACAAAATGTCAATGGTGGGGGAGTGGATGTGGTGGGGGAGCAGATGTGGCTCAAGCAGTTGGGCGCCCACCTCCCACATGGGAGGTCCTGGGTTTGGTTCCTAAAGAAGATGAGCAGACACAACGAGCAGAGACAATGAACAGACAACTAGCAGACAGACAAGGGAGCCATCTCGGGGGCGGGGGTGGGGGAAATGTCAACAGTGGCATGGATGAGAAATCCTGCTCTAGAATAACTGTGTCTTGGATTACTAAGAGGCTGAAGCAACAGAAGTCACATTAGCTGAGGGTCTTGCTTTCTAAGCAATAATTCTGTGAATACTTGTACATGAGAAAGTGTCTAGGAAGTTTTACTCATGGCTGAGCTGCATTGGGGTTAAGAACTTAAACTCTGAGCCAGGTGGGCCTGGGTTTAGATCCAGTTCAGACACTTACTAATTGGGTAACTTTGGCTGGCCTTCTTAAATCTTCTAAGCTTCAGTTCCCTTGTCTGTAATGTACACCTATCTCATGGGGTTATATTAGGATTAAAAGAGATAATGCATGTAGAATGCTTAATAGAGTGCCTGGGGAGTAGTAAACACATAATCAATAGCTGCTATTATCATCTTTAAGGGATTTCTAAAATTTTAGACCTATTACAGTAGTTACCTGATGGTTGCAACTAAACTTACAAACTTATAATGCTGACATCAGTTTATTGATTGATTCATTCACCAAACAAATATTTATTGAGCATTTATCTTGTTAGAAACGGACAATACAATGATAAGAAAGACCACCATAGTCCCTGCTCTTAGTGAGTTTACAGTCTCTCTTTGCCCTAATCGCTCTGGAGCCCAGACTTACATCTTCAATATAATACCAGCCATCTCCATGTAGAGATGGATGGACACCTTGTTCTGAAATGTTCAAATCAATTTCCTACTTTTTCCTCCAAGTCTATACCTCCTGCTTTGTTCTCTACCTCAAGTAATATTGCCATCTACTTCATCACTCAATTTTGGGGTTATTTTCAATGCTTTTCTCTTCTATTCTCTTACCAGCCAGTCCCAAACCAATCACCACTCTCTGAAACATCTCTTGAATCCAGTCTTCTTGTCACCACATGATTCTGCCACTACCCTTGCTTGCATTCTCATTGCTTTCCTAGATTATTGTGAAATGCTTGTAGTTGGTCTCCCACCCTCCAGGCTGCCATCCTCCAATCCATCCTCCACCATGTTGCAGAAGTATGGCTCTAAAGTACAAATCTGATCAAGTTACTCCTTAGTTAAAAATACCTTGATGACTTCTCTTGCCCAGAGAATAAAGTCCACATTCTTTGTCATGACATCCAACACCCTTTATAATCAGGTCCTACATCACCATGTGAGTTTCATCTCCTGTCCCTTGATGTGACTCACTCTAAGTTCAGAGGCTTCCAGTACTAATTCTTCCCCAATGTCTTCTTGCACTTCCATGACTCTGCACTAACATTTATGCTATTCTTGGCCTGAACTTCCTCTTCTTCTTCTCTTTTTACACTGTCTCTCCTACCAACCCAAATTCTACACATTCATCAAGGTCACTCTTCTTTGAAAAACCATCATCATAAAAACATACACATAGGCAAAATGAATCCATATCTCCTCCAAACTCTGCCTTCTGTTAGTGTGACTCATATCCGATGGGATTCGAGTTTATTATGGGCACCTCTGTCTCTGACTGGAAAATGTAAGCTCCTGAGGGAGTCTCATCCTTGTGGTCCTGATGCCAAACACACTTTTGCTACACCACAGGGGTTCCAGAAGGGTTTGCTGTATGAGTATCGCTGTAAACATTGGCTGCGTCATGATGGTTGGGGTACTGAACCTACATTTGCTTTGATTCAAATTAAGGCTAATTTCCAAATCTTATGCTGCTCCCTTAATTATTGGTTCTTACTGGTGTTGGCCTTAAATTGATTTTTGCTCCTTTGAGCTAATTATGCTCTGGTCTACATGTACAAACCTGCTTTGCCACCAGTCACTTGTCAATTTGCTACTAAAAAAATATCAGCCAAGACAGATGTCTGACTAAACCTAGCTGATTGGCCAAACTGACCCATCCCATCAACTCAATCAAAGGGAGCAATGTCTTTGGGTGTGGAGATACAGCCCCAGTCTTTCTAGAAGGTAGTTTGTGAAGGAAATGGGATCCCGCAGCAGTATCTGATCAACCCCAAGACCCACTCACTTTTTCAACACAGCGATCTCATTCTCCAGGCTGCTGTCCCGGAAGGCAGGCGATTTCTTGATGCACTTCAGGGCAAAGAGCTTCCCAGTTACCCTTTGCTTCACCAGGAAAACTTCTGAAAAAGCTCCTCTGAGAAGAAGATACCAAGAGATAAACTTTAGTAGTGGCTGGCTAGAGAGCTTTGCTGGAGGAAGAACAAAAGGATAGGTGAAGAAATGTGTGGCTGATAGTTTCCACTGCCATTGTGGCACCTGATTAGCCGTTTTCACAGCAGGGCCCATCTGACATGCCATTGGTTTCTTTCTTTGTATATCATGTGGAAAGGAAAAGATCCCACCACAGCCTCAGGGACTGGGTAGGGTGCTATTTCTTGGTTCTTTAATTTGGGAATGTCTCTCAGAGGCTCTGCCTTGGCTTTGGAGAGATTTCTTCTTTGGGCAAATCCATTAAAGAGAATTCAGCGCAGAATCATTTCACTTCACTCCCATTATGATGCAGCATGGGCATGCGGGGGTAGCAGCTGGAGGTAGCACTGGGGGATAAGGCTCAGACATGGTGAGAGAGAAAAGACTCTTGTGCCAGTTTTAAATGGGGATAATCACCCTGAGCCAAGTATCAGAGGGCAAAGGTGCCAAGGTTTCTCTCTTTCAGTGGGATTTGCAAGGAGTGAAAACAGACTTCAACAGCTTGAGGGCCAGTGTCCCTGTGGTAGGCTTTCTGAAGACACAGAAGATGGAACCCAATGGAAACATAGGTTAGGATTCCAAATTACAGACTTTTGTGTTTGAAGGGATTCTCTGGGAACCAGGTCATCAGAATAGCACTTGGCAAGCAGTGGGTGCCGGAGCATCATTACCCATGTTAGAATCTCAGCTTTTGGGGGGACAAGTCACTTAACCTCTAAATACCCAGTTTCTTCATTTGAAAAATGGGAATATTGACTGTATCTAATTTATAGACTTGTTTAGAAAATTAAGGGAGTTAATATTTGTAAAGTGCTTAAAAGAATTACTTTTGATCTCTATTAAATAATGTGTTAGAATCTACTACTACTACTATTATTTTTAATGAATACCATTGGAGGGAAAGACACCTAATAGTACAAGAGGAAACAGAGTCTAAGTGAGGACACATCTGAGCCATGTTCTCCTCTGCCATTCTCCTGAGTATTCTAGAATGTAGGCTGGATAGCAGTAAAGTTTTTATACAGACTCTAAAAATCTGCATTAGAAAATATTTGGTGTTTCCTGTGCCTGAGTTTCCTGTTTCCTCCAGCTGCACTTGGAACTGAGTTAATCAGAGCCTTCAGAACTTGCTCTATTCATCTATTCATTCACTCAGCCCTTCAACCAAGATTTATTGAGCATGTTCTGAGTCCTAGACACTGGAGATAAAAAGGCAAGTAAATATTTCAGCTCTTAAGAAGTCCATAGTCTAGGGAAGAACACAGACAGGTAAGCAATTAAAATGATTTGAAAAATGCTATTAAGCATTCAGTGAATGCTTGCTGAACTGACAGAACCTCTGTTTTAGGCACCATAATCAGTATTGGTCTAGCTTAGAATTGAGTGCAAGAGACAGACACATACAGATAAACGTAGGGTATTCTGAGATCACAGAAAACGAACACTTAAGACAGAGCCTCTGCTATGGTTGGCAGGTTGTCCAATGCACAACTCCAGCAGGGAATTAATTTGTAATTTATTATAAATTAATAACAAATTAATAATTCATTATTAATAAAGTATTAATGATTATTATTTTCACACAATAATTATGGCAATTTTTCTGGCAGATAGAGGTCTAGAGAAAGGGACACTTTTCCTAATTTGTGCTATGTGATCACTTGGGCTAGCTGAGGAGCACATAATATATGGTCCCCTGGCTTCAGAACCTTGAGCTCAGCCTTAAAGAGTTAGCCCAGTGAACAAAGAGTTGGAAATGATTTTTCAGGTGGGGCAGAGGCATGGGACAAAGCTGGGAGATGTGGACGAGCACGGAGGTGTGAGGCAGGTTGAAGGAGTGGGCCAACCATGGAGGAGTGGGGCAGCATGGAGTGGGAAGTATCAGGCAGGGAATAAAGAGAGATGAATGTGGGTAGGTCCCAGGTCCTATGCCTGCTTGCTTATGGAAAAAGCGTAATAAAAGCTCATTGAATGGATGGATGGATGGATGAATAGAAGGGAAGTTTGGACTGGAATTAGTTGTGTGTCCTACTCTTCTCTAGACCCACTTTCCTTACGTGTAAAATGAGGATGTTGAACTACGTGGTATTAAAGATTGCTCCCAGCTATGACAAGCTGGAATCCACCTTCAGGGTTCTTCCTCTCACCTACAACTCTGGAGACACATATAGATGGTTCCCTGATCTCAATGCTGATACACACTCTGGTTCCACTTGTGGAATGCTTACACACAACCTCCTAGCATTGTGCAATGTTGTGGCAATTTGAAATGGTGTTATTTTTCTTCTGCTTCAGGCTGCTCTACTCACACACTCTGTGTGTGTGGGAGTCATGGGGGTAGGAGAAGGGAACTGCCAGGGTGGGGAGCAGGGCCTAGTTTTCAGGCACCAGTGTTGCATGGGTCAGAAGCCAAGAAGACATGCAGAGCCTTCGGAGCCAGGAGTGCTTGCTGCAATAGAACTTGGTTTGCATTTCCTGCTCTAAATAGCTTTCCTTTCTTGCTGGGAGTCTGGCAAGGGGGAACCAAGGAGAAACCTCTCTTCCAGGACAGTGAAAGAAGGAGGTCTGGGACTTTGATAACATAGCCACTGCTCAGGACTAGCTTTTCTCAGTTAAGACTACAGCTGCTGCAGAGCCCTGGGAGGGTGGGAGGTATCTGGGCTGGGTTCACAAAAGGTCAGTGTCCCTGGTGGTTGTTCTAGAGGGGCAGAGGACCTGAGAGAGAGGCTTTTGTCATGGGATTCTGGTGTATCTGTATCTGGGGTGTCTGCTTTCCCCACCACCTGCTGCCCTCTCTGCCCCACCTTACTTGGTGACTTTGTGGGGGTCTGTAGCCAGGGGCTTCGTGTCTCTCTTTCAGAGCACCACAGAGGTGCCTTCTTTTTAGTCTTTGCTCAGTCCCAACTGCTAGAACAGCTGTGACTTGCTGCTTGTGTTGTCTTCCTGCTCCCCCCAAATAAGGGCTGGGCTGGCCACACAGCATCACCCGAAAAGCACTTAAAACACAGATTCCTGGTCATTACGTCCTAACTCCAAAAATTCCTGTTTAGCAAGTTTTGAGACCAGGAATCTCTATTTTTTTTTTAATTGACTAGGCAAAGATGATATTAGGGAAATGTTCGTTTTCTTAGGCATGACAATATAAGAAAATGCCTTGACTCTTAGCAGATGCAGACAGAAGGATCCACAGGTGATGTGTCATGATGTTTGCAACTTGCTTTCAAATGGCTCAGAGAAAAATATGTGTATCTGTGCATGTGTGTTTGTGTGTGAAATGTTAACAACTGGTGACTTTAGGTAGTGGGTAGATGGGTGGTCTTTGTTCTATGTCGCCTTTTCTTCATGCTATAGCATTATCATAATTTAAAGTTAGAGGGATGAGCTCCCCAGGAGAGTCAGGTGTTCCTCCAGGTGGCAGCCACTGTGGCCCACTTCACTGCCTCCACGAGGGCAGGGTATGTCTGTGCTTTGTCCACTTTGTTCCCAGTCGTACAGCACAAGTCTGAGCAGATAAGAAGTAAGCTCTCACAAACCTGGGCTTCCTTCTCCCTTCTTTTCTTGATTTTGGGTTTGCTAAGAAATTCATCCCTGATTCACTCCTGAGCCTTGCCCTTCTCCTGTCCCAAACTCCTCTCTAGCCACCCCCTTCTTGGCAGAGGCCCCTTGATGGAGGTGACCAGCAGCACAGCCGAGCTCCTCCTGAGTGTGCTGAGCCCTCCACTTGCCTGTGGACGAGGGCCCCGAGGTCTTTTCTCAGAGGGCCCACGCGGGCTCCTCCCAGTCAGAAGTGAGAGTGTGGGCAGCTGTCATTGCCTAAGGTCATTCATTGTCTCCTGGACAGGGTAGAGTGAAGCTAAACTTAGACGGAACTGACTAACGAGAAAGCTGGCCTGAATGCACAGTTCCTCACCGCCCCGGCCCAATTAACCCGGACTAATTAGCTGACCAGCTGGGGTTCTGAGGAGGTGGGGCCGCTGGCCTGGAGCTGCTGCCAGTCTGCGTCAGAGACTGCGCTTCCCCAGAGAAGAGGTGGGAAGAAGAGGGACGTCAACTCTAGACCAGCTGTCTATGGCCTGCAAACCATGTGATCATTGTCAAGGGGCAGGCACAGGCCCCGGAAGGCTGGGGGGTAGTTTGGACTAAAGCGTGACTTTATTTTTCCAACACAGCCAAAGCACGTAAATATGAAGAAGGGATGGCGGTGGTGGGACGCCGATTCAGGTGTGATGTAATTCATCAGCTCTCTGGGCCGCAGGAGCCCCTTCTCTTCCTTTCATAGCTGACGATGGGGTTGACCTGTTCACTGCTGGGGTCCCTGAGTCTGTGGAAGTGCTCTAGAACTTCTCCCTCTCAAGACAAGGGCAAGAGCTCACAGGTTTGCAAAGATCAGAGCAGTCACTGAGGGTGGGTCAGAAGAAACTGGGCAAAGGGGCTGATATTCCCTGTGGGCTCCAGTGTCTTAAATCATCCCCTGCATTACCGCGAAGTACCCTGCTCCCTGCCCACCCCCAAGGCCGTAAAAAGTGATTGAGATTATGGAAGAGCCTCAGCCCCGTTCTCCTGAACTACTCCTTTTCCGACTCCACACAGCAGGTGGCCCAGGTCTCCCAGTCCCAGGACTTACGATCCCAGCACTTCCATGAAGATGAAGGTTTTCCGGATGTTGGTGGTCTGTTTCTTCCAGGAACTGGAGTCATCTTCTTCCTTTCGACCCATTGCCTCCAGAGTTGAAACTTCTGGGGATGCTTTGTTTGAAGAAGGAAGGAAGAATGGAAGGGAGGGTGGGAGGAAGGAAAGGGGGGAAGAAAGGGTTTGATTAGCTAATTTCTCAATTAAGATCAGAACAAGTTGTGAGAAGAATCTAAAAACACCCACATCCTTTATGTAAGGGCCAGAAGGAAGGATTAGGAGCAGTACCTGATAATTGGCAAAACTAAGACTCTCCGCCTTACTTGCTTTCATTAATTACTACAACGTTTTCGAGTGGCTACTACATGCCCATTGCTCTAGTGCTATGAATGCAAAATCAGTAAGGCCCAGTCTTGCCTCAAGGAGCCAGAGTCTAGTAATGGAAACTCTACTTTGTAACACGTAGAGTTAAGGGAGAGAATATATACATGTACAGCTTGCCAAGGACATACCCAGCTTTGAGGGGATCTGAGCTGAGCTGAGGCATTTCCTGTGTTATCCAGATAATTGTCAAGGTGTCTATTCAGACTAGAGAGTCAGTGTGACTTCCTTTCTGATACAGAACTCTGCCACCTCTCCCAGTCATTCTTACTTCTGCCTCTCTCCTACTTGTTATGGGTTAAATGAATGAATAAACAAATGAGCGTGGTATTTCCTCTGTAACTCCCACAACATTTAGCACAGTGCTGGGCAAATATTAGTTATTCATTAAAAAGTGAATTGTACTGTATCCTAACTTAGTATCAGAGTTCTGGAGTTACCATATTTATTCATCATCAAATATTTATTTAGCACCTACTATGTCCTGGATCTATTCTGATGGACAAAATGGATGAAGGCTTCTGCCTTCATGGAGCTTGGAATCTAGGGGAGGAGACAGACAATGAGCAAATAAACTAACATGCATATAGTTAAAAATTGTGGGGGAAACCATGAAAGAATAAAACCTGGGTTTGTAACAGAGAAAAACAAGAAAGGTCTTCTTCAGATAAAGTGGTCAGGAAAGGCCTCTGTGAGGAGGTAATATTTAAGCCGAGACCGGAAGTTTGTGAAGGAGGCAGCCAAACCAAGAGTGTGTGGAGGAGGAATAAAATACAAAAGCCCCAAGGGCGGAGAGAGCTTAGTGTGCTCCAGACGCTGGTGGGACTGTGTGGCCTGAGCAGAGTGAACTAGCAGGGAGGGGGGCATGGGTCAGTGGGAGGGAGAGGTAGGCAGGGGCCAGGTCATGTGAGGCCTCATAGACCCCATTAAAGATACTAGATTTTATTCAAAGTGAAGAAAGACACTGAAGGCTTTTTAGCAGCAGGGTTAAAGTACACCATTAATTCTCTGTGGAGAATGGAGTGGAGAAGGGTAAGACCTGCTGCATGGAAAATAGGAAGGAAGCTATTTCAGAAGCCCAGGAGAGATGATGGTGGCTTTGAACCATGTGGTGGTGAAGGAGAGAAGTGGATGGGCCCAGATGGATTCTGGGGGTCCAATCTATTGAACTTGGCGATGTGCTGTATGGTGGGGTGGGAGGAGTCCAGGATGACCCCCATGTTGCTGGTAGGAGCTTCTGGGGGGTGAAGGTGCCTTTCCTGAGATTGTGACTATTAGAGAGAGGCATGCTTTGGGGGCGGGGTGGGGTAGATGGAGGGAATCTCTGCTCCTTTGGGTACTCTGACCTAGTTACCCTCTATTCCAGGTGGATAAAAGTATTAAGGGTCAGGGAATGGGGTTGGGACGCCATTTCTGCCAATGCCCTCTTCCTCATATTCTTTGGCCCTGATAGAGAGGTAGGAAACTATGTCTCGGGGCTGCCTCTCTTAGGCAATATTTCTCCTCCCCCACTTAAAAAAATGCCCATAGCACCCAGAGGGTCTTCCAATAGCTTTAAAACAAAAAGAAAGTTTGTGCCTCCACAATTTAGCATTAGGTAAAGAGCAAAAGTTTGAGGTCAACCTAAGATCAAATCCTTCCTCTGCTAGTTACTTGTTAAATGGCCTCAGGCAAATAACTAACCTCTTTGAATCTATTTCCTCCTCTGTAAAGAGGGAACAAAACATGATTATGGTGAATGTTAAATGCAATCGTGTACATAGTAGAGACCTGGCACGTTGCCTCAAACATAAGATATATTATTATAGACATAATATTTTAGGGATATCACATTGATGTATTTTCACCTTGGTAGACCCCAGTTCCAACTCTTCCATGGCTACCATATCACTGGCCACATCTGGAGGATTCATGTCATAAAATAGGTTCCATAGTATGGAGGGAAACCATTAAGATTCAACTGTGAGGCTTGGAGACCAAGGAATAAGGAGAATGTGACACAGCAAAGTCCTTGCCACACAAATGTTCAGAATTCCTTAGCATCTGACTCAACCAAATGTAGGTGTGGTGGATCATGCTTGTGTTTTCAGGCCCATTTATTGATTTGCTTCTTCTGACAGGGTGACGGCCCAGAGAGACTACAGCAGTTTGGGGCCCATTCACTGGCCAGAGGAGACTTGCCAACAATGGTGGGATGGACCCTTGATTTTGAAGGCACCGTCTCCAAGGCAGAGACAAATGGACCCTGACTGGAAGAGACTGTTTTGGGGAAAATATTAAGAAGGGGGTTATCTTTAGCCAGGGGCCAGCCCTGAATCTAGCAGCATCTACTTATCAGTATGCTTGGCATCTGGTCCTAGACCAAATGCTTCTTACTGTGAAGACACATTGCAGCTGGACATCTTGAAGAAGGGAGGGGATGAGGGTAAAAATGTGGATGTTTAAAGGAATGAAATCAACATCCCTCCTCTTCCTGTTCTCCCCCTCCAGAGAACAAGGGGGCTGCAGATGCTGCTTTTCCAAGTGAGGAGCCAATCAAGAGCCTTCTTCCTAGCTCAGGGACGGACCATCAGCCGGGTGTTGGTCACTCCCCCTCCTGGAGCCCTGTGGAAGGACTGCCTGCTCTCCAGGAGGCATCCCCACCTCATTAGCAGATCTGTACTCACTGTTCCTTCTTTCCCTGTTTCTCTTAAATAGCTTAAAAACATAGCATTCTTAGCTAGGCTATAAGAGAAAACATCTTTCCCGCCCACCCCTCCTCCCATACACTCAATTCTAGCAATTTAGTTCCATTGACAATGCAATGTGGAAAACCCAGGGGCCCAGATCTGCAACTGCCATACTGGTTCTTCATTTCCCACCCTTCCTTGGCCTCGAAGAAACCTCCTCAAGGCCTTCTGTGTCCTGAGTTGCAGAGGTCTAACGGTGGGCTCTGAGAGGCTGCCCTATATTCAGTTGCTACACCTTGGCTCTCTTAGGTAAAGGCCTCCCCCTCCTCTCTTGATTTATGCAATCTAGGCCCCTTCAGAGGAAAGAAGACAGTTTCTGAGAAGCTTAAGGCTCCAATATTGCTCTCCAAAGTACTCCCCACCTCTCACTCTATTTCCAGCAACAATTTCCATTGTGTTTCAAAGCTGGGAAATAGCTACTGAAGACTTCTGTGAGACTTAGTGGTGATTTCACATTTATAGCTCAGGAGATGCTATGGATGTTGCCATTTGTGGCTGGTTAGGGATGGTCCAGGACTTTCACATCCCAGCAGGAAGAACTTTCTGCAAAAATGGCTTTATTCATGGAACGATCTTTGAGTTGTGGAGGTAACACTCCATCATTCAACAGGCATTTATTGACCACTTCCTGTGTACTCACTGGACTAACTACAGAAATTTCTTTGATATGATCCTGGCCTTGAAAATGCTTATAATCAAGTTGGAAATATCAAACATAGGCAGGTAAATAAACAAATAGTTGATGAGAGCTGGCAAATGAATGGGCCAGTTGGGTCAGGGCCAAAATGGTTCTGAGGTCTATTGCAATCATCTGCTCACATGTGGATTTTTGGCAGCAGACTGTGAACTCTTAAAGGGTGGGAACCATGTGTTAGTCATCTTTGAATCTCTAGTGCCTGGTACAGTGCCTGACATCATAAGGGTCCAGCCCACGTTGGTTAGATGAGTGAAAGAGGAAGAGAGCCCAGTGGGGTGGGATGAGTAGGAAAGGCTTTGTGCAAGAGTTGGATTTAAGATGCATTTTGGAGAGTGCATTCTTTATATTGCTCTAGAGGGAAGCCTGCCAGGAGAAGACCTGAGCTGGGAAGGTGAAAGCTGTAGGGCTTCCCTCTCTAACGTTCTCTCTGTGAGCCTCTGCCCATTGCATAGAAGAGGAGGAGCAGAATGGCCACAGAATCTTCTTTGCTTCTTTACCATCATCATCACTTTAGGGGCAGACGATGCAGGGTCTGGAGCCAATTTCTGGTCAGCAGAACTTCCCTGGAACACTGGAAGAGGCCTTCCCTGACCATTCTATCTGGAGTCCACCCCCCACCCAAGGTTACTCTCTATCATGTGAGCCTGTTCCTTTCTTTTGTCATACATACGACAATCTAAATGGATTTGTTGGCAGTTAATAAAACTCCTGGGGAAGCGGGAGTGGCTCAGTCAATAGAGCCCCCATTTACCATATGGGAGGCCCCGGGTTCGCTTCCCGGGGCCTCCTTGTGAGGGCAGGCCGGGCCCGCAGCAGCCTAGTGGGCTGATGCAGCAAGCCCTCACAACAGGAAGCGGGTGTGGCTCAACCGATAGAGCCCCGGTTTACCATGTGTGAGGCCCCAGGTTCCCTTCCAGGGGCCTCCTTGTGAGGGTAGGCTGGCCCACACGGCGCGAGGGGCTGATGCAGCGGGACCTCAC
>JAQZBX010082312.1:0-13541 GCA_029593785.1 Cabassous unicinctus | reverse complement strand
TCTTCCATTTATTCCTCCAGGGTCTTACTTTTTTCATTTTGTCTTCAAAGAAGTTTTAGGTCACATCAAAGTCACGTACAGAATATGGGTAACTCTGGGAAGCAGATGTGGCTCAAGAGATTGGGCTCCAGTCTACCCTTTGGAGAGTCCCAGGTTCGGTTTCTGGGGCATCCTGGTGAAAGTAAGCTGATCCACACAGAGAGCTCTCCTGTGTGAAGAGCTGGTCTGCACAGAGAGCTGGCCTTTGCAGAGAGCTGGTGCAACAAGATGATGCAACAAAAAAAAGAGACACAGAGGAGAGACAGTAAGAGACACAACAAACCAGGGAACTAAGGTGGCTCAAGCAATTGAGTTCCTCTCTCCCACATTGGAAGATCCTGGGATTGGTTCCCAGTGCCTCCTAAAGAGAAGACAAGCAGACACAGAAGAATGAGCAGCAGATGGGCACAGAGAGCAGACAGCAACAGCAAGCACAAGCAGTGTGTGTGGGGGGAGGGAATAAATAAATAAAATAAATCTTTAAAAAAGAAGAATATAGGGGACTCCCATATACCCATCATCCTTAACCTTTTGCCCCTTCCCTTATTAATAACATTTTATATGTGGATGGCACATTTGTTACAAATGATGTACAAATATTGAAACATAGCTATCAACCATAGTCAATGGTTTACATTATGGTTTACATTTTGGACCATACACTTTTATAAATTTTGATGAAACTTAACATGGCCTGTATCCATCATTGCAAGGTCATGTAGAACACTTCCATCACCCTGAAAATGCCACCTGTTCCATGTATTCTGTTCCTCCCCCTGACTCCCCTTGGGACCCACGGCAACCACCAGGCTTCACTCCTTGCAGGACCAGATTCATAGTTCCTTGCAACAACACTGAAGGGTTGACACACTGGTCTGTCCTCCCCTATTGGGCACTGCCCCTGCTCTCGAGAGACTCTCAACCCTCTATTTGAGAACATAGCAGGCCTCCCCAGGATGGGAGACCAATACCTTCCCGCTCATTATGTGGGTCTCCACCCACTGACATACTATGTCAAGATGAACACTCACACATTTCTTAGAAGCCTGCCCCAGGTGCGCCCTGTCCCGATTGCCCCCCACATCCAATGCCCTAAACCAGTAACCCTACCTTGCCCTTTTGCCAAAAGAGCATTCCCAACATTGTAGTTTTAACCACGTACCCACCAATCCCCGGTGTTCACTTGCTCTCTCCCTCAACCCTCCCCCCAGTTCCATAGACAGTCCAACCCACCCTCCACACCATGTGCCCCTGACATACCTGCACTGCCTAACCCAATAGTATCACTGCACCACTGTCATGCCCCTCCACTGCACATCTACACACTTCCACCTTATCATAGATTTTGCCCATATGGGCATGGGCTCACAACCTTCTTCTCCCTTTCTATTTCCTGTAAACCTATCTTCCAGACTCTAGCTCTGTGAGTTTGCTCATTTTGCTTAATTCATATCAGTGAGGTCATGTAATAGTTGTCTTTCAGTGCTTGGCTTGCTTCACTCAACATAAGGTCGTCAAGATTCATCCATGTTATCATGTGTGTTAATACTGTATTCTTTCTTACAGCTGAGTAATATTCCATTGTATGTATATACCATGATTGGTTTATCCATTCATCTGTTGAAGGGAATTTGGGTTGATTCCAACTTTTGACAATAGTGAATAATGCCACTATGAACATTAGTATGCGTATATCTGTTCATGTCCTTGCTTCCAATTCTTCTGGGTATATAACCATCAGTGGAATTGCTGGATCATATGGCAGTTCTATAGTTAGTTTTCTGAGGAACCGCCAAAATGTCCTCCACAATGGCTGCACCATTCTACATTCCCACCAGCAGTGGATGAGAGTTCCCAGTCCTCCACATCCTCTCTAACACTTGTAGTCCTCTGTTTTTTTAATAGCTACCAGTCTAATGGGTCTAAGATGATATCTCATTGTAGTTTTGATTTGCATTTCCCTAATAGCTAGTGATGTTGAGCATCTTTTCATGTGCTTTTTAGCCATTTATATTTCTTCTTTGGAGAAGTGTCTATTCCAATCACCTGCCCATTTTTGAAAATGGGTTGGTTGTCTTCTTATTTTTGAGGTGTAGGATTTCTTTATATATGCAGGATATTAGGCCCTATCAGATATATGGTTACCAAATATTTTTTCCCATTGAGTAGGCTGCCTTTTCACTTTCTTGACAAACTCCTTTGAGGTGCAAAAGTTTTTAATTTTGAGGAGGTCCTATTTATCTATTTTTTCTTTTGCTGCTCTTGCTTTCAGTGTGAAATTCGTGAAACCATTTCTTATTACAAGATCCTGTAGATGTTTCCCTACATTTTCTTCCATGGTCTTTATGGTCTTGGCTCTTATATTTAGACCTTTGATCCATCTTGAGTTAATTTTTGTATAAGGTTTGAGATGTTGTTCCTCTCTCATTCTTTTGGATATGGATATCCACTTCTCCAAGCACCATTTGTTGAAGAGGCCATTTTCTCCCAGTTGAATGGGCTTGGTGGCCTTGTCAAATATCATTTGACTGTATATGTGAGGATCTATATCAGAACTCTTAATTCAGTTCCTTTGGTCATTATGTCTATCCCTGTGCCAATACCATGCAGTTTTGACCACTGTAGCTTTGTAATATGCTTTAAAGCTACTACATTCATCTGATGATTCATCTGATTTTATTTTTCTTTTTCAATATGTCTTTGACTTTTCAGGGCCCTTTGGCCTTCCAGATATTTTCATAGTTAGTTTTTCCAATTCAGTAAAATATTCTGTGGTGATCTTTATTGGGATAGCGTTAAATCTGTAGATCATTTAGGGTAGGATAGACATCTTAAGGATGTTTATTCTTCCTATTCATGAACAGGGAATATTCATCCATTTATTTAAGTCTTCTTTGATTTCCTTTAACAGTGTTGTGTTGTTTTCTGCGTATAAGTCATTTACATCTTTAGGTAAACTTTTTCCTAGATATTTGATTCTTTTATTTGTTATTGTAAATGGGATTTTTTTCTTGATTTCCTCCTAAGATTGCTTATTATTGATGTACAGAAATTCTAGTGATTTTTGCACATTAATCTTATAACCTGTGAGTTTACTGAACTCATTTATAAGCTCTAGAATCTTTGATGAAGATTTCTCAGGGTTTTCTATATATAGGATCATGTCACCTGCAAATAGTGAAAATTTTACTTCTTCCTTTCCAATCTGAATGCCTTTTATATCTTTTTATTCTCTAAGCACTCCTGCAAGTACTTCTAACACAATGTTAAATAGGCGTGGTGAAAGTGGGCATCCTTGTCTTGTTCCCAATCTTAGAAGGAAAGCTTTTAGGATTTCTCCATTGAATATGATGTCAGCTGTGGGTTTTTCATATATACCTTTATCATGTTGAGGAAGTTTCCTTCTATTATTATCTTTTGTAGTGTTTTTATCAGGAAAGGGTATGGTATTTTGTTGAATGCTTTTCCTGCATCTATAGAGATGATCATTTGATTTTTTTCTTTTGATCTGTTTATGTGGTGTATTACATTGAGTTTTTTATGTTGAACCATCCTTGCATACCCGGGATGAAACCCAGTTGGTCATGGTGTATAATTCATTTGATGTGTTGTTGAATATGTTGAGGATTTTAGCATCTTGATTCATTAGAGAGATTGGTCTATAATTTTCCTTTCTTGTGGTGTCTTTGTTTGGCTTTGGTATTAGAATGATGTTGGCATCATAGAATGAGTTAGGCAATGATCCCTCCACTTCTATTTTTTGGAAGAGTTTAAGCAGGATTGGTGTTAGTTCTTTCCAGAATGTTTGGTAGAATTCACCTGTGAAGACTTCTGGTCCTGGGCTCTTCTTAGTTGGGAGGTTTTTGATGACTAAGTCAATCTTTTTACTTGTGATTGGGCTGTTGATTTCATCAATTTATTCTTTCATCAATGTAGGCTGCTTGTGTGTTTCTAGGAATTTTTCCATTTCCCTCTAAATTATCCATATTGTTGGCATATAATTTTTCAAAATATCCTCTTATGATACTCTATTTCTCTGGGGTCAGTGGTGATATCTCCTTCCTCATTTCTTATTTTAAGTATTTGCATCTTCTTTCTTTTTTTCTTTGTTAGTCTAGTTAAAGGTTTGTCAATTTTATTGATCCTCTTGAAGAAACAGTTTTTTGTCTTACTATTTTTTCTAGTGTTTTTTATTTTCAATTTCATTTAGTTCTGCTCTAATCTTTGTTATTTCCTTCTTTCTACTTCCTTTGGCTTTAGTTTGTTGTTCTTTTTCTAGTTCTTCCAGGTGTGCAGTTAGGTCTTTGATTTTAGTTCCTTCCTTTTAATATAGGCATTTATGGCTTTGTATTTTCCTCTCAGTACAGCTTTTGCTGCATCCCATAGATTTTGACACATTGTGTTGTCATTTTCATTCATTTAGAGGTAGTTACTGATTTCTTTTGTAATTTCCTTCTTGATCCACTGTTTGTCCAAAAATGTCTTGTTCAACCACTCTTGACCCTCTTCCAGACCCATCTTCCTCCCAGGGAACCCTAAATAGGCCCTTGAAAACTTATTGAGGCTTCCTACCTCCCCCTCCTTTAGGGAAGTTGGAATTTTGATAGTTTTCAGCACTGGACTAGTAAGTTGCCTGGCTCCGCCCTCTCCCTACCCCAAGTTCCTCTCTCCCAGGGCAGCTGGGTGCATCAGGCTGCCTGAGCAGATTCCCCTCTCCTCTTTTCCAAGGGCCACCTCAGTGCTGGCTGGTATGCTCCCTGAAGTTCAAAGGGGGCCCAGGTAACCAAACCACAGAATGTGTTTGGTTACCTGGGCCCAGACACATTTGTCTCCAGAACCCTCTTACTCCAGAGAATGCTCCCTCTCATTCAGTGGCTGGTGGGAGTCAGGAGGTTTGCTGAGGCTTTTTGCCTTGAGGGTGGGGCTTAGCCACCCTCTGTTTCCAGCCACAGGGATGAGAAACTCACGGTTTTCCTTTGGGCTCTTTATCTCTTTGTCTAGCTCCCTCCAGATTGATGCCTTAAAGTCTCCTGCTCTGTGGGTTCCCAAAACAGCTCACTTGGGTAGGATTTTGCCCCTTTTCAGCCATTTGTTTTGAGAGAGCTGGGGAGTGCCCACCTAAGCCAATGCCATCTTGCCGGAGCCCCCTCGATCCATTATTGAGAGTGATGTGTTAAAGCCTTCTACTGTTAATGTAGAACCATCAATTTATCCCTTCAAATTGGTCAGTGTTTGCTTCATATGTTTGGGGGCTTTGCTTTTAGGTGCATATATATTTATAATTGCTACATCTTCCTCTTGAAATGATTCCTGTATCAGTATATATTGCCCATCTTTGTCTTTTGTACCAGTTTTTTCACTTAAAGTCTAATTTATCTGATGTTAGTATAGCAACCTCAGGTCTCTTTTGGTTGCCACTTGCATGTTATGTATTTTTCCATCCTTTCACATTTAACCTACTTGTATCTTTGACTTTAAGGTGAGTTTCTTGCAGACAACAAATAGTAGAGTTATGCCTTTTGATCCTTTCTTCCAATCTGCCTTTTGATTGGAGAGTTTAATACATTTTACATTTAAAGTCACTACTGATAATACAGGAATTTCTTCTGCCATTTCACTACTTAGTTTTCTAAGTTTTATTCCTTTTTTTGTTCCTCAGTTCTTTAAAGCCTTTTATATTTATTTGCTTTCTTGTCTTGTACTATATTGAGTGCCTTCTCATTTCTATCTGTATATATTTTTCCTCTGTTTCCTTTGTGATTTCATGGGGTTAAAATTTAACAATGTAAATATATAGCAATCATATATGGTTTGATACCAACTTAATTTCAATAGCATGCACATATACTTTACCTATACCCTTATGTTTCTTCACCATTTTGTTGTACTTGTTACCACTTATATCTTCATACATTGTATGCCCCCAAACCTGGATGTATCATTAATTTTTAAGAAATTATGTTACATACCAAACAATGCAATATAATAATGCTGGTATTTATAATTACCCTAATGATCACCTTTACCACAGGTCCTTATTTCTTTATGCTGCTTTGAACCACTGTTTACTGTCCTTTCCTTTAAATCTGAAGAACTCCCTTTAGCATTGTTTCCAGGGCTGACCTAGTAGTGATGAACTCCCTCAGCTTTTTTTTTCCTGAGAATGTCTTAAACTCCCCCATTTTTGAAAGAGAATCTTGCCAGATATAAAGTTATTGGCTGGCACTTGTTTTCCTTCAGCACTTTAAGTATTTCAACTCACTGTCTTCTTGCCTCCATGGTTTCTGTTGAGAAATCGGCACTCAGCCTAATTGGGACTCCATTGTACATAAGATGTTGCCTTTCTCTTGCAGCTTTCAGAACTTCCTCCTTATCCTTTTCATCTGATGGTATAGTCAGTGTATGATAGGGTATATTTTTCTTCATGTTTATCCTGTATGTTGTTCTCTGAGCTTCTTGCATGTATATATTCTCTTCTATTGCTAAGTTTGGGAAGGTCTCTGTCATTATTTCTTTGACTATTCCTTCTGCCCTTTTCTCTCTTTTTTCCTCCTGGGACTCCCAAAATGCAAATATTGGTGTGCTTGATGGTGTTCCACAGCTGTCTTAAGCTATTTTTGCTTTAATATTTTTTTCTTTCTGCCCCTCACCCTGACTCGTTTCAAGTGTCTTGTCTGCAAAAACATTGATTGTTGATTCTGCCAGCTTCAGTCTGCTCTTGAAACCTTCCTGGGCACTTTTCTTTTCAGTTATTGTGGTCTTTGACTCCAGCAGTTATGTTTGGTTCCTTTTTAAAATTTCTATCTGTTTACTTCGACTCTTACATTGTTCATTGTTTTCCTAATATCCTTTAGTTTTTTCTCTGTATTCTACTTCATCTCCTTAAGCCTTTTTAAGATCATTTTTGAAAAATACTTTTGTTTTGTGTATCCATTTTCTCTTCTTCTTCATTGGTACATTCTGTATTTTTATCCCCTTCCTTTGGATGGGCCATCATTTCCTGCTTCTTTGGTTATCTTGTACTCTTTTTATTGTGCATTGCACATTTTAATGTCTTAAAATGTTCACTCTCAGATTTATTCCCTGGGATGTCTGTTTTCCCTGTCTTTCTGGGCCTGTCTTTTTTCTGGGTTTTTACTTGTTAGTTGTTTTGGAGTTCCCCTGTTTACAGGAGTTTTGTTTTCCCAGGGGACAGACCTCCCTCTCCTGGATATTTGCAGCCAGCAGGCCTTTGTCCCAGACTGTACTCTACAGTTTTTGCACTCCTTTCATTGTCTCATACTGATTTTGCCTTGAGAGCAATTCTGGGAGGAAAAATCCCATGGGGCAGATGGATGGAACTGCTTTGCTTGCAGTTGTAGATCTCTCTGATTTTTTTGTGATGAATGTTGTCCATCATCATCATTTTGTTAGTTGTCCTGGTTAGTCCGATGAACTGGAGAGTGGGTGTTGGCTGCCACTCTGCTGAGATTCAGGACTCAACCAGCATATGAACAACCCGAAGATTTAAGTCTCTAGTACATATACTTAATGTAACATACTTAATCAAAGTATATATGGGTTCACACCCACAGCACCAGGGGTTAGGACCATATGGATGGGGAAAAAGTACTTGAAAAGATGCTCAGCATTTTCAGTTATTAGGACATACAAATAAAAAACAATGCAATTCTACTACCAAGCTATTAGAATGTCTAAATGTCTAAAATGAAAAATGATTGGCAATAAAAATGGTGACTATCTGAAGGAACTGTATAAATCTCACACACTGCTTATGGAACTATAAAATATTATAATCTTGTTGGGGATTGAATCATGTGCCTCACAAAAGGCATATCCAGGTCTCACCCCCTAGTCTTGTGGGTGTGAAACCATTTATAAAGAGGACCTTTGAAGATGTTTTTTGTTACAGTGTGCCAAAACTGAATGAGGGAGGTCCTTAATCCAAAGTGGCTCAAGTCCTTACAAGAGAAGGAAATTGGACACAGAAAGAGAAGACATTGGGAGCAACCAGAAGCTGGAAGTCAAAGGAAACTGGAATAGACAGAAGAATATGCACACGGGTCTTGCCATGTGACAGAAAAGCCAAGGGATCACTGACAGCCAGCTCCAAAAATGCCAGAATCTTCAGGGAAAAAGCATTGCCTTGTTCATGCTTCAATTTTGGACTTTGGCTAGCCTAAAAATCACGATCCAATAAATTCCCTATCTTTAAGCCAACCCATTTTATGGTATTTGTTTAGCAGTTAGGAAAAGAATATAGTTTTTGTTCATGAGAGTGGGGTACTGCTATTACAAATGCCTAAAAACTTGGAAAAAGCTTTGGAATTTAGTAATGAGGAGAGGCTGGAAGAATTGTGGAGTGCTTGAAAGAAAAAGCCTAGATTGCTTTGAAGAGACTGTTAGTAGAAATATTCACAGTAAAAGTACTCTCCAAACAAAACAAAATGAAAAAAAAAAGAAAACAAAAACAAATAAAATAACACAAAAAAAGTACTCTCCATAGAATGAGAGGCAAGGAATTTTCTTGTTTGTTTGTTTGTCTGTTTTTGTTTATTATTATTATTGAAATAATGAAAATGCTCTAATAATGATTGAAGTGATGAATGCAGAGCTATGTCATTATAGTAAATACCATTGATAGTACACTTTGGATAAATTGTATGATTTATTAATATGTATCAATAAAATTTATTTGTTTTCTTAAAAAAGTACTTCCAATGAGACCTTAGAAGGAAATGATGTGTTATTGGAAACTGGAGGAAAGGTGATGCTTGTTATAAAGTGGCAGAGAACTTGATAAAATTGTGTTCTGATGTGAAAGTGAAAGTGGAACTTGTAAGCAATGAACGTGGATATTTAGCTGAGGAAATTTCCAAGCTAAGTGTGGAAGGTGCAGCCTGACTTCTTGCAGCTCATAATGAAATGTAAGAGGAAAGGCATAAGCTGAGAACTGAACTCTTAAGCACAAAAGAAACAAGCAATTGATGATTCAGAAAATTTTCAAACTATCCAGAGTGTGCTCTGAGACTACGGCCATAAGCAGTTCAATCAGGGATCTCTGAGCTTTCAGGAAGTGAGTGCCCAGAGGACAAGGCTCCATGTGAGGGTTTAACTGAACAGCTTTTTGCTGAAGAGAGTTTGATTGAACATGGATTGAGTCAAGCATTTCAGTGGAAGTCAAAATTGAAAGTGCAGTCATCCAAGAAGGATCTTTGGAATGTGCTATTGTCTTATGGTTTGGACCCACTGGAACTACATGCAAAGCTAGAAAGGTTTCTGTGAAATTTTTATGAGCAGAGGCAATGCTTGAAAGTGACAGAAAGGGGTGAACTGAAGGAAGAATGACTTCAAGGGCAGAACCAGGGAAGCCATGGTCTGGACTGAAGAGATCTCCTTGGGCCAAGAGAGCAGGCCCACCTATGTGTATGGAAAGGGTAAATCTGCCCCTGCCCTTGGAGAGGACAGACTATCTCTCCCTGGACTTGGAGGGGGTAGGTCTTGCACTCCATTGTTTAGGGTGAATGCTGCCACCCTATGCTCAGAGATGGAGCCTGTGTCCTGGCATTAGCAGAAAGTCTGGCTATAATTCTGATGTTCAGAGAGTGTGGGGAAAACACCTCAGTGATCAGGGAAAGCATGGGCCCTGATAAACACTTGGGAATGATGAGGCTGTTGCTCTATCATGCCTGGAGGAGAAATCATCAAGCTACAGCTATCTCTCAGACTTTGAGACCTATTAGAGTTTGCCTTGCTGGTTTTCAAACTTGTTTGGGAACTGTAACCTCTGATTTCCTTCCAATTTTTCCCTTTTGGAATAGGAATGTTTATCTTATGGCTGTTCCGTCATTGTATATTGGAGGCAGATAACTTGTTTTATAGGTTTCATAGATTCACAGATGGAGAGGAATTTTGCCCTCAGAAGGACCTCACCCAAAATTGATTTTCATGAGATGTTTTACTTATTCTAAACTGGCTTAAGGATTTTATGATATTGTGATAAGATTAATGTATTTTTGCATTTGGGAAGTATACGTCAGTGGGTGGACTGTTGAGGACTGAATCATGTTCCCAGCAAAAGGCATGTTCAGGTCCTAACCCCTGGTGCTGTGGGTGTGAACCCATTTGTAAACAGGACCTTTAGAGATGTTATTAGTTTTGGTGTGCCCAAACTGAATGAGGATGGACCTTAATCCAATATGGCTGAAGTCCCTATAAGCAAAGGAAATTGGACACAGGAAGAGAAGTTATGGGGAGCAACTAGAAGCTGGAAGTGAATGGAATCCAGAAGACAAAGAAGGTGCTTCCATGTGCATTGCGATGTGGCAGAAAAACCAAGGATCACTGCCAGTCAGCCCCAGAGTCTTCAGGGCAAAAGCATTGCCTTTTTAATGCCTCAATTTTGGACTTCTCCTAGCCTCAAAACTTTAAACTAATCATTCTCAGTGTTTAAGTCAACCCATAATATCGTCTTGGTTTTAGCAGCTAGGAAATTAAGACAAATCCCTTTGGAAAATATTTTGTCAATTTCTAAATATGTTTATTCTCTTCCAGTTCCACAAGATAGCATGAACTCACTTTTCCTTGCTTCTCACCTCTAAGTACAACTACATAATCTGAAAATAAATCAAGAGACATTCATAGGAAGTCTCTGAAAGGTATAAATAAAAGGTGAACTACATTAGGACTTCAGGGTTTGAAGACTGATACCACTATTAATTTCTTAGGTTTCTTTTTTATCTTCCATATATCCCAGTTTGGTCCCTGGAGATCCCTGCAACTTACAACCTGGAACCATCAACAGTCATACAAAAAAGGAAGGAAGGGAGGGAGGGAGGGAGGGAGGAAAGAAACAGAGAGAACAGAAAGAAGGAGAGGAGAGGAGGCCCGTTATCTCAGGCTAAATGCAAGGAAAGAGTAAGACCAGCAGGAACTTAAATGGGAGACCCATATCTAGTGACAATCAGATCCTAATCTGCCTGCAGCTATAGTGCCATAAGAGCTGGTGTACCAGGTCATCCCCCACAGCACACCAGACCTCATCTTCCCACAGTAGTGTACCAACAGAATCTGGGATGAGAAAGTCATCTATGGTAGGTTGAATTATGTATCCCAACAAATACTTCTTAATCTTAATTCACAACCCTGTGGGTGTGAAGCCATTGTAAATGGTACCTCTAGAAGATGTTATGTTATGTTATTTTTAGTTACAGTGTAGCCCAACTGAATGAGGGTGGGCCTTAATATGGATTACCAGAGACTTTATAAAAAGAACCTGAAAGTCACAGAAGCAAGAAAGAACAGGACATTTCCATGTGGTGAGAGGCAGGAATTCAAGCCAGGGAACCCCAAGAATTGCTTTGACTGTATTAACTCCAGAGGTTTCACTTTTCCTTGATTAAATTATGATTACAGCTTTGATAGGGCCACATAAGTAGGATGTTGAGTCCCTGATCCCTTAGTGGGTGGGGACTCACAGAGATAATGACATGGCAGAGAAGAGAGCTGGAGGTTTGATGCTGGAGTCCTGGGAAGTAAATACACAGAAGAACACAGAGGAATAGAGATGGCTCCATGGACACAGCAGAGGCCCTGGGAACAGAGAGAGCCCAATAGTCTACAGCTGACCTTGTGGAGAGAACAGAACAGCTGAGCCCGGGAAGAACCGAGCCCTGGGGAGAGAGACGAGCTTTATGCCAGCCTACAGCTGAGACCAGAAGAAGCTGGGACCATGGAGCCTTAAGAGGAAGAAGGAAGGCTGAACCCTCACAGACATTGCCTGCCATCTTGCTCCAACACATGGCCAATGGCTGTGTAAAAAAGTACCTCTTATGGTACCTTGAGTTGGACTCTTTAGGGCCTTCTACCTACCCCAAATAAATACCCTTTATAAAAGCCAACAGATTTCTGGTACTTTGCATCAGCTCCCCTTTGGCTGACTAATATACTGAGAAACACCAAATAGCATAAACCCAAGGAAATTAATGCAAGAACATCATAATTAAACTTAAAAGTAAAGACAAAGAAACAAAACCTAAAATCTACTGGAAACAGTGCGTGTGCACACACACACACATATTTAGGGAAAAGCCACATATGCCACAAATAAGGAACACAAATATGAATGATAATGGGTTTCTCATAAGAAACCATAGACTGCCGAAAGAAATGGCACAATATTTTTCAAGCATTAACATAAAAAATCTGTCAGTCAATAATCCAGTATCCAGAAATATTATTCAAGAATGAAGGGGTAATGACGATATTTTCAGAAGAAGGAAAACTAAGAGAATTTTTTATTAGCAACCTACCCTTAAAGAATGGCAAATGGAAACTCTCAAAAGAGAAAGGAAGTGATAATATAAGAAGTATTGGAACTTTATATAAGAAAGAATAACAATGGAATGGGTACATAAGGATAAATATAGTAGACTATCCTTGTTGTGAAATAAATTATATTTAATGGTTGAATCAAAAATTGTAACATTTACTGTTGTGGTACTCAATGCATATAGAAAAAAAACATTGAGACACTTATCTTTTAAAAGTGGGAGGCTGAAGGGACCTCACTGAAAGTAATGTTTCATACTAACCTCTACAGGATTTCCAAATTTTCTTATTGGTGATAGAATTACTGCTGTGTTTATCTGGTTTTCTTCTTTATAATCCTGTCAAAATGATCTAAAAACAATTTATAATCCCTCAATAAAATGACTTAATTCTTTAACATTTGCTTCAGTGTATACTCACGTTAGAGAAAAGAGGGATTATTTCTAGTCCTCTCCTGTGAATTCCCACAGGCATGAGAGTGGTGGCTATAATGTCTTGTATACACCTTTGAATCTATGCCCAAGGTATCCTGAATACTCAGAGTTAGTATCTGACAATCATTGGAAGACCGCAATCATGAAGAGAGTATTTGTAAAAATACTTAGTAATTAGTATGGCATGAGCATTTAAGAAATATGTCTCAATCCGGGTAAGCACAAATAGAGAGTTGGTGGTTACTACATGGTGTCATCCCTATCAGAAATGGCTTCTCTCCTGAGAAGTGTAACCCAGTGTCTCACAATCTTTCCTAGACAAATTCCTAAATCTTTACAGCTGTAGATATTTTTAAATATCTCTGAGTGCAATGGTTATCTGTATTGTTTAATTCCTTCCACACTCTTTCTTCTCCTACTCCCCAAATGGTCAATGACACTCAGAGTTGATTGGCAAAAACCTAGTCTCTGTAGAGATATTATTCTCCTGGTAGTGGAAAATAGAAGCATTGGACTACTTCCTTCACATGCTGTATTAGTCAGCCAAAGGAGTGCTAATGTGAAATACCAAAAAATGGGTTGGTCTTTACAAAGGGTATTTATTTGGGGTAGAAGTCCACAGTTACCAGGCCATAAAGCATAAGTTTCTTCCCTCACCAAAGTCCATTGTCACGTGTTGGAGCAAGACAGCTGCCGACATTTGCCCAGGGTTCAGGCTTCTTGGCTTCCTCTCTCCCC
>JAQZBX010082311.1:0-13543 GCA_029593785.1 Cabassous unicinctus | reverse complement strand
TCAATAGAAACTAATTGAGAGTTCAGAAATAGACCCTCACTTCTATGGTCAATTGATTTTTGACGAACGTACCAAACCTACTTTACTGGGAAAGAACAGTCTCTTCAACAAAGGTTGCTGGGAAAATTGGGTATCCATATCAAAAAGAATCAAAGGGACCCCTACTAAACAATGAACACAAAACAGATCCAAGACCTAAATATAAAAGCCAGGAACATAAAATACCTAGAAGAAACTGTAGGAAAGTACCTTCAAGATCAGGTGGTAAAAGATGGTTTCTTAGACCTCACACCCAAAGCATGAACAATGAATCAAAATAGATAAATGTGACCTCCACAAAATTAAATACTTTTGAACTTCGATTGACTTTGTCAAGAAACCAGATATCTGATAAGGCATGATCAACAGCTCAATGATAAAAAAGACAAATGACCTAATTAAATAATGGGCAAAAGACTTGATTAGATATTTTTCCAAAGAGGAAATGCAAATGGTAAAAAAAAACAAACACATGAATAGATGTTCAACATCACTAGCTATTAGGATAATGCAAATCAATACTACAATGAGATATCTCACACCTACTAGACTGGATGGAATATTATTTAGCTGTAAGAAGGAATGAAGTACTGGTGAATGTGACAACATGGATGAACCTTAAGGACCTCATTTTGAGTGAAATAAGCCAGACACAAAAAGACAAATATTGAATGATCTCACTGATGTGAACTAAGCATAGTGAGCAGACTCATGGAGGTAGAGTCTGGAAGATAGGTTATCAGGAGATAGAATGGGAGTACAGAATGGTGAATCAGTGCATAACTTTTGCAGAATTTATAATTAGTTGATTATAATGATTTGGAAATGGATGGAGGTATTGGTGGCACAATGATGTAAGCGTAATTAATAGCACTGAATTATGAGTGTTAACATGGTTGAAAGGGGAGGTTTTGGGTCATCCAGGTTATTAGAAGGAAAGCTAGAGGATAAAATGAGGGACTTTCTAACACAGTGAACTCTAAAGTAGATGAAGACTGTGGTTAATAACAAATATAAGAAATATCTCCCAGGATCTATAACAAAGGTACATCACTATTATAGAGTGTTGATAGTGGGGTGGTATATTGGAAAAAATGCACCTAAAGTACACTTTTATGGGATGTAAATGTATTCCTATTGTTATAGTTATGCTTTCTCTATAGAGACCCACAAAGCAGTTAACAACACATTAAACTTGCATACTGGGAAGTACTGCCACTTTCTCAAGTAAGATGACAAAAACTTTGGAAAATATAAGCCATGTCTAATAAAAGGTAACAGGCCAATATGCCAAGTCCTTGATCTTAATGCTTGTACTTATGAAGCCTATTCCTGTAAAAGTGAAACTAAGCCTAATTAGAATTAATGCATAAGAGTTAATCCCTGAAAACCTCCTTGTCACTCAAATGTGACCTCTAAGCCAAACTGGGACATGACTTCCAAGGATGAGCCTTCCTGGGACTAAGGGATTATTACCAAGCATTAATCAGCAATGCATTTGGAAAAAAACTTTGAACAAAAGGAGTAAATATTAAATAAAAGAGGAGTGAAAAATTAAATAAATATTAAATAAATCTCATGGCTAAGAGATTTCAAAGTGAGTCGGGGGGTTATTCCGGAGGTTACACTTATGCAGGTCTCAGGCAGATTTCACAAAATTCCACTGTAAGCAAAGCCTCAAAAAAAAGTGCTCCCAAGGGTTCTAGTGACATCTGGACACAATAGGAAAGACACACAGCCTCATGAAATCAACACCCCTTCAGCTGTCCTATTTGGGAAAATTTGAAAATCTATTTCCTGAATATAACACTGCTATACTCTTATAATTCCTCTAACCATGATTCTTCTACTTCTTTTCTTTGAACCTACAGTTTTCAATATACCTGTTAAATATATTTCTCAGAGACTTAACTCTTCAGATTGTTCATATGCTCATTGAGCCCTGAAACCTAGCAGAATTGCGGTCAACTTCTACTCTCCAGTTCTTCCTGCCTACCCTGGACAACTAACAAAACGTTGATAATGGACAAGTCCCATCCCTGAAACAAGGAGTATCATCAAGTGCAAGCAAACCAATTCCTTTCCTCTTCCCTTAATATTTAAGTCCCCTCTTAGCCTGAAGTATCAGCATAGGCATCATCCCAAATCCCTCAAGACTGAGGAATGAACAATCCTAAGGGGGGAGTATAACCACAGACCAAAGCAGATTTATTGTTATTGTAGTTATTGACATGTGTGAATGGAGTAAATTGTAACACTGATATTAAGAAAGTGGCTGCCATGGCTTCTGAGGGGAGGGAAAGGGATGAATAGGAAGAACACAGAACATTTTTAGGACAGTGAAACTGTTCTCCTTGATAGTGTAATGATGGATGAATGACATTATAATTTATCAAAGCCTATAAACTGTACAGCATAAAGTGTAAACCATAATGTAAACTGTAGAATTTGGTTAGTAATAATGCTTCAATGTTGATTCATCAGTTATTAAAAATGTATCACACTAATGTGAAATATGTGTATGTGGGGAAGGAGGGCTTATATGGGAACTCTCTACTTTCAGTGCAATTTTTCTATAAATCTAAAACTTCACTAAAAATAAAAAAATTATAAACATAAAAACTACATGTATTGGAGAGGATATGGAGAAATAGAAATGCTTATTCACTGTGGGTGGGATTGTAGAATGGTGCAGCTGCAGTAGAGGACTGGCAGTTCCTCAGAAAGTTAAATATAGATCAGCCATATGATTTCTCAATCCCACTACTAGGTGTATATTCAAAGAAACTGAAAGCACTGAAAGAGTGAAGATTAACTACTCTGAAATTTTAGTTTTAGGTTTTCATTTGGAAACTTCTTCTTAGCTCTCTCTTATTAGGATCTTTCAATATACCATGTGATGTTGAAACTGCTAGACTCAGTAAATTAGGTAAGAAAAGTGAAATTCATGATGCAGCTATTGGACAAGGATATAAAGTTAAGAGAAGTTAATAATATGAATTGAATTTTTAAATCCCCCCTGATAAATCCACAACTGCTTGAGGTATGAAAAAAAGACATGAGGCTCCCTTCACTGGCATCTGTGCACTAATCCTGGCTCTCCATCTTAATATGATTGTAACCGCAGACCATAAAGCTTCAAATCAGAGTTAGGATATAAGAGCTGTCTAGCCTGACGATGTCTCTTAGAACTATAATAAAGATGGAGAAACACAAAGGGGATTTGTCAATGATTTATGTGACAAGTATTTTAATTTCTATCCCCTGCCCAAATCCAAGTTAGCCTTGTTTGAATGCATATCATTGCTTTGCTCAAACTTGCTATAGGTTGAAATTTATGAAGGCTGTGTGAAAAGGTAAAGAACAATGACATTACTGGATAGTTGGAGTCAGAATTAAGCCCATATATTATTTCAAAAGAGATCTAGAAAGCTAGAGTTTACGCTACTGTGGATTTTGGCTGGCCTATCAAAGACACACTTAATGGAAAATGTTCTGCCTCTGAGAAATTGCTAGACAAATTCTCCACATGGCCTAAATCATATCATAGCACATTGGGAACCTGGGTCCTCAAAGAAGGCCCAACTTACAAATTTCAGTTGCACTAAAATAAGAACTTACTTCTGCAAACAACAACAGTATGAAATTTAATTAACATATAGTATTCCTATAAATAAAGGAATATTGTTACATGGCCTAACTAGGTCCCTATCACACTAGAGTATACATCTTATTTATAAATTGATGTTTCCTGATAATGTAGCTATGCAGTTCCCTCTACTGAAGACTTCTGATGTGGGGAAGATTTGAATAAAAGAAAAAATGTTACAAGGAATATACTATATAAAGGGTCTCAGGAAAAATATTTACAAATCAAATTAAGATCCTGTGGTATGAGTATATACCACCATTGGATATTATTGAATATGATTAAAAGAGGAAAGAATATACACTACATATATAGCTATCTCATCTCATCTAGGTCTTTTATGCACACACACACAAAAACTGTATGCATTATTTAAATGATTCTGTGTAAAATTAAAATAAGTCTATGAAATATTTAATGGAAGTAAACTTGAAAAAAGCTCACATAACTACAGTATTAAGCATCTCTTTTTTAACATTACAAGTCTCTTTATACAAATATTTCTCTAACTATGAAGTCATTCACCAATGTTAAAGTACATAGTGAGTGTACCCCCCCACACACACTTACCCTGATTTGGGGCACATGTGAATAAAGAAATTATTTAAAAACTTGCCTATCTGGAAAGTTGCGTGAGTTTATAGGGACCAAAACACCTGCTTAAGACTGCTAAAATACTCAATAAAATATTAATATTCTGGCAAGAAGTTATTTTAAGACCTAAGTGGAGATTGCACTGATTTTGGCATGATTCATTAAACTTTAAATACATATTTTGTGAATTTTTCAATATATATATCAGATGGCAAAATTTTAAAATCAGTGTTTTCATAATTGGTATTACAGTGAATTAATCAAAACTCAAAGTTATGTACTTGTAACTTGAAATAGAATTGTGATTTTGATTTTGTTTTTCTTAAATATTTCCATATAATCATAATTCCTATTGAAAATTTGTGCTTCCTTCTAAAACGTTTTTTTCAAGATTTTTGTATTTAAACAGTGTCTAGTTAAGAGTTCTTAATATTATACACATAGCATTTTTACGCTCACCAACCAAAAGAAATATTAAGTGCAAAGGAAGTAATATAGTTCAAACTCACTTTGAAAACCATCTAAAAGTTTACAATGGAAATCAGATTTCAATAATGTAAAAGTTATTTTCTTTTGTTAACAAATTTAACGTTTAACCAATTTGGAACCAAACATTTTAATTTCAAGTGTTTGAAAATAACAAAGAAGCCCTAATTTGCTGAAACCTTGTACAATATTAGAGCAATCACACTGCAAATAGCTTAGATGCCACTGAAAGGACACATCAGCTGGAAACAGGAAGAAATGCCAGATATGAAGGGACTGAGATTGGGGCTTCTGTCTGGAGCAGCGACCATCAGGATCCCCGGCCTGGCTCCCATCACTACATTGCAACACTAAGGCTGCACACATTGCTCCTGGGGCCCCTCTGCAGCCCCATGGGCACTTGCCAATGTGGGTGCTTCCCACTTCTGAGTGTGGCTGTGGTAGCTGACGTTCAGGTGATGGAGCAGCTTTTGCTTTAGCTGTTTAATGGGGAGGGGACTGCCTTGTTATCTTATTGTTTTTCTTGCCTTCCAAAAATATTGTGCATTATCATAGTAGCCTTCCTCCTGTATTAACCTCCCAGAAGCCCATTTATGGGTTAAAATCTTCCAGAGGAATATGGCTTGAACTCCAACTATACCTTTATTCCTGATTGGCTCAGGAAAAAGTTACAATTAATGTTAAGTTTCTATGTAAAAAAATAGTTTATATGCCTTTGACATGTGTTGATATGGGAATGACAATAAAACACTTTTTAAAGTTTAAAATTTATGGTGTATCTATGATATAACAAGAGGAAAATAAATATGTATGTGGCAATATCCATGGCTCTGAGAAATTTGCCAATTTACAGATAGAAAATTTCCAACATTCAATAACTATAAATAAGCTCATATATTCCAAACTTTTTGCATCTCATTTTTATTTTAACTTCAAAAACGCAACATTGAAACATAAACAATTTAGTTATAAATATTATAAAGTGTGATTTTGATGTAAAAAATTTAAATGATTAGCTTTGTTAATCCAACACAAGACTGTAAGTCCAAATTGTGAAATAAACCTGCTGACTTCAAAGAACTGAGCCAGGCTTTTGCCTACTCACAATCCACCAGGGAGTGCTGGTGAATATGATGCAGCCCTCACATCACAAGTGTGCTATGTTTGTGATTCATATGACATTTTCAGCTATGTACCAAGAATTTAACACTGATGATATATGCTTATTTTTATATCTTTATGGAACTTTGAAATGTAGACTGTCCTTTAGAGAAAGATCCAAATGAATTTTAAGCTATTTAATCAGGCAATTTAGTGGGTATAGCCAAAAGAAGGATGGAAGCAAATACTATGCATTCAGATTCTCCTTATGATGCTGAGATAAATATTATAACACATATAACTATCTGGTGCTTTGCTCTCAGATATGGTTTTAATCAGACTTATGTAATGTTTTTAACAGGCATTATATTTTACGATGATTTTAGAAACGAAAGTTTTCAAAACTCATGATACCTCTGATGAACATAAAAATCATAAACAAACTTAAATACGTTGCCTTACGTATAAATCTTTTGAGAGGCATTGTCTCTAATCAAGTTGAAGGTAGTGGTAGATAGTTTGTTTGTGTGCATCACACAGAACAAGAGTTTGTAGAGCCCTATTTTCCAACATTTTAAATTATGAATAACTCAAATTTTTGTTTCCTGCAAAATATAGAATAACAGCAAATAAATGCTTTTTCAGTAAAATTTTGTTGAATTATTTCATACATGAACACCGTAAAAAAGTGTATAGTAAAATTTGTGAATATACAAAACAAATGTGTGTATCACCAAACAAGGCTGCCATACATCAATCCATCACCACCACCTTGCATTTCTGTGAAACATTTGTTACAAACTATGAAAGAGCACTGTCAAAATATTTCTACTAACTATATTCCATATCTTATATTGGTGTATTTCCACAAACCCACCCAATTATTAATACCCTGTATTAGTATTAGATATATTGTTATCATTCATAAAAGAATGTTCTCATATTTGTCCTGTTAACCACGGTCTATCTTCCACCACTAGATTTCCTGTGATATACAGTAACATACATTGTACAATCCATTCAAAGTTTAAACTCAGTGGCTCTCATTTTCATCACAGAGTGGTGCTGTCTTCACCTCAGTCAAATTTATAATGTTTTCATTACTCAAAAGGAAAACTCCCATAACCCTTATGCCCCCTCTAATATGCTTTTTAAAATCTACGTACTACTTTGAAAATGATGACATTGCTCACCAGGGATGCTATTCCCCAAACTCCTCAGCCTCACGATCACAGATGATGATCACTATTATTTTTAAAATTGTGATTAAATGCTACTTTGTGGTTTGGCCCTCTCTGAAATCAAACCTCTCTAATGACATATGTGCATGTGTGGAGTTTGGCATGAAAACCTTGTCAAATGCCTCTCTGCTACAGTCATTTTGGATGATGGTGACATTCCCATGACAACCTCCAGTCTCATTCGGAAACTGCACTCCAGAATTCTCTCCCTTCTGTCACAACCTCCTTTCTTTCCTTTCATTTCATCACTGGGTTCTGCAACATTTTCTGTGCAATCTTGATCAAGTCCTATAGCCATTTCCTCACCTATAGAACAGGGAGAGGAGACTGGTCTTTCATTATGAGCCACAAATAACTTTTTCTTTAAGAAACAAATGGAGAAAAAAAAAATGTATGTCTTGAAAGAATAAATGGTTACACTGAAGAGTGGGAAAAAGTTAGACTGAAAATTCTTCAAAGAAGACTTTAGAAGGGAAGAAGAAATGTAAAAGTAGAATAGCATGGAAAAGATGGGGAGCAGCAGGAAGAGCAGAAAAGGACACAGCCATGGAGCCAGGGACTAAGGTGGCACCACTGGTTT
Source organism: Cabassous unicinctus (assembly GCA_029593785.1). Lineage (NCBI taxonomy): Eukaryota > Metazoa > Chordata > Mammalia > Cingulata > Chlamyphoridae > Cabassous > Cabassous unicinctus. The sequence goes on along the minus strand of JAQZBX010082311.1, from coordinate 5,853 downwards.
TGTTCCATTTCTTATCCTCTTCAAGGTTTTCTTCAAAGCAAGTTTGACATCCTTTTTCCTCAAGCTATAGACAAGGAGCTTCAGCATGGACACCACATTAGTATAAAACACTGAAAAAAACTTGTCCTGTCCCAATGATACAGAAGATGATAGCTTGACATAAGTGAGCAGCCCAAATCCATAGAAAAGACCAACAGTTATTAAGTAGGAGCTACAGGTGCTGAAGGCTTTGGACCAGCCCTTAGTTGAAGACATATGAAGGATATTGAAAAGAATCAGAACACAGGAAATACAGATAATGAGGCTAGATACTATGATATTTGTGCCCACAATAATGGAAGCCACAAGCTCATTGGCATAGGTGATGCTGCAGGAAAGCTGGAGCAGTGGGAATATGTCCTACATGTAGTGGTTGATAACATTAGAATCACAGAATGTCACCTCATCATGCATCTTATGTGAGTCATCGCAACAGCAATCCCTATCATGTATAAAGCAGAGATCAGCAGAGAACATACTTGAGGGGACATGGTGACCGTGTAGAGCAGGGGATTACAGATGACCATGTAGCGATCATAGGCCATGGCTGTCAGCACATAGCACTCAGAGCCAACAAAGAAACAGAAGAAAACTAACTGAACCATGCATCCTGCAAAGGAGATGATGTTTCTCTCTGAATTAAAGCTCATCAGCATTTTGGGTGTAAAGACAAATGAATAGCAGAAATCAATGAAGGACAGATTGAAGAGGAAAAAGTACATGGGGGTCTGAAGGTGAAAACTGAAACAAATAAGACTAATTAAGCACAAGTTCCCCCACCACAGTTACCACATAGTTCACCAGCAACAGAGAAAACATGAGCAGCTGGAGTTCAGGTTAGTCCGTCAATCCCAGTAAGATAAACTCAGTCACAGAAGAGTCATTCTCCACAGCCATTACCTCATGGGCCTGAGCAGGTGTACAGGTGACATTAGAGATGACCATCAAACTATATCTGCAGAGGGAGATCTGGATCTTCTGGTTTGCAAGATGAAAGTTGTCTGAAGACCTACAGCAAGGCACCCAGGAGCCAGATTTCCTGAGGAGATTCCCCAGGTCTGAGTGTACAGATTGTCCTTCCCTCTTCTTCGACACTCTCCTCTCAGCTTTAGACCTCTAATGTCTCAGCATTTCCTCCTTCTAACACAGACTCCTCCCAGTCTCACATCAAGATCTGGAGTGCTCCTCCAGAATCCTTGACTCATGTAGTTGTGGGTTTGGAAGGAAATTAGTAAGTCAGGACCCTTCCTCCCCACTCTCTTGTGGGGGACAAAGTCTCTAATGCTGAAGGAGGCACAGGCTATCCTCAGTCTTAAACATGCTACAAGAGGTATTCCAGGGATAGTGCCATGATTTCAACTTGAGAATTTGTCCAGAAGGTCTTATTCAGTTGCAAAGTGGAAAAGAGCATCCTTATAAAGGCCTCCCAAACAATCAACTAGTTTAAATGGGAATCAATCTCATGATGTATTGTTCTGGGGAGATTGATCAGAAGTGCAGAAAATTATCTTCTCCCACATGATTTCCCAAATTTGATGAGTCACTTGAGGGTAGAAATTACTGAGCCTCTGTTTACATCCTGAATAATAGACCTACAATTGGATCCTCTGGGATTCAGTGTTCTTCTCAGCTTCTATTTTACATGAAGAATTCCTAATCCCCAGTGTTGGCCCCTTTGATCTCCCCTCGGTATCACCTCGATCCTAAGCACAGCTCTTAAAGAATTCACAGGGACATACTGACTTCTCATTTCTAGTACTTTCTTACAAGACTCTGGGAGTGCATGAATAAAATATTAGGTCATTGCTTTAACACTCTATGTGCTTATGGATTTCAACTTAATAAAGTGACATAATGAAGTAGTTAAAAAAGGGGGCTCTCAAGAAACTGCATTTAATATACACTTCTCCACTTCATAAGTGAGATTTTAGACAAGAAACTTTTATTCTCATATATAAAATGAAGCTAATAAACAGCTAACTCATAGGGTGGTATTGGGGATTAAATGAATTAATTCACAATAAATATTTGGACCGTGCCTGGAATATGAAAAGAGCCAGATAAGTCCTAGCACGTCTTACCTTTCTACTCTTCTGAGCTACATATATATTATATGATGCAAGCATACCTTGCCTCTACCCATTAGAAATCAGTACTAATACCCACACCACTACCCACTACTGTGAATAACGTTTCTGGACCTCAAGGCCAGGCATTTTGTAATATCCTCTGGGAGTCATATTTGACAAAGTTTGAGATGGTCTCTGGTCTGTATGTATAGTCTGGAACTCTGTCCTGCCTCCTAACGTTCTATTTGATGTCTTATAAATGCCTCTAACTCAAATTGTCCCAGACTGAATTGAGAAATTTCTTATGATTCTCAGCACAACTCCATCTATTATCATCACTGTGACTTAAATTGTGCTCCCTTTATCAGAAAAGATCCAGGCAGAAAAAGAGACAGCATACTATGAATTTCATACAGAAGATATTTCATACAGAATTAGCTACATAACTATTTCAAGGTTGAAAGAAAACCTTCATGGTGAGACTAAAGACTAATAATTGCAAAAATTAACTACAACCCTAGGAATGGTGAAAGCAGCAGCATAATCAGATTCTTGAATCTCAGCAGATGCTCTACAGGACATTTGTTTGGATGAATGGGGGTCTTAGGGCTGGCCTAAGATGCTTCTGGATGGAGAAGTATTTAATACAACCCATTGATCCATGCTCGGGCTCATGCCTATAATTCCATCACTCTGAAGTAGTGTCCTAGACATGTGCTTATGTTGGGGTAGAATTCATACTTGTGGAATACTGGCATATGTCATAATTCATGCCAAGCAGTTAGTTGGATGGGCCCCTGGAGTATTAATCACACATCAGACCCTGAGTGTTGGTTTCAGTTTCTGGACCTTTGGATATTCAGAAGCAGCAGTAGCTCCATCAGCCTAGGAAAGCGAGAGGCAGGCTGTTGTACCCGTGGATAGTCTTCATCTCTGCTACCATGAAAACTTCATTCATGTGCATATCCTTTTAATTCTACATGGCTGGTGATGAAAACTGGCTATTGACAACTGACTAAGGCATTTTATTCACTTGGGGGTTAGTGAGTTTTCCATGGTGACTGCTTACTGGTCGGTGTTATTAGGTGATGCAAAAGTCCTTCAACTCCATGCACAGTACAATATATCCATCCACATGTACCTATATGATACCAACTTGTGCTGATATTTTACCCCTTTTACTTCCAGATGAGACAACTATTCTACTGGCCAGGGCCACTAATTTATATATTCATATCAGGCCACATCTTCTAGTACAAAATAAAATTACCAGTTATCACACTCACAGTATCATTTATTAGGAAGAATTTTTCCCCCTACCTCATTTCAAAAATATCATCGAATATCTTTTCACCTTATACCAACATCCAGTGGATACATCCATAAATCATTCTGGGGATATTTCCTTCTCCTTCAACTAGTCATAAAGAATATAGATATGGCCATAGGTACAAGTGGGGGAAGCAATGTAGGTACAGGAGTCCTGGATGTCATGGGGGGTAGAGACAACCGTTCTTGCAGACTGCTGAGGTCCTCTGGTTCCATTAAAATTCAACTTAAATGTGCTATTTCCATCTGTGGGTCCAATATGACTTAGAAATTGAAGCTCTGTTGAACCTAGCTCTTAATGGGTAAATCCAGAAGTAAGCTCAATTGGTGTCTCATGGTTAAACATACAAAATATATCAAGACCCCAAAATATTAGAGAAGCTGTTTCTTAAAAGCCATGTAACTCTCCACTATTCATGACATGGCCTTGATTCAGAACTCCAGGGGCCTGCTTGGATGGATTCTTGGGCTTTGCCATGAACACTACACTACAACTTTTCCCATCACTGACAACGCTAACAGCATAACCTTTCCTGGATTATGTGACCCAGGTGCAGGGATGCAAAGCAGCCTGTGGTACCGTTCCTGCTTTAAACCTCACTCAAAAGCAGACAAATTTCCATGTCACCCTGTGTATGGCTGAGAACAGTATTCCCAAGAATGGAATAGCTTGCCTCCATAACTCTATAGGTCTGTCAAGTACTACGAACATCTTTTTTTTTTTTTAATGGTTCATGAATACTCAACATACAATTTAATATTGCTATCAAAATTTAGAAAGAAATTAAAAAGGAAACTATTTAAATAAAATAAAACACATCAGTCATGGAGAATTGTGGTTCCATTGCCTAGAGAATTCCCCAGAATCCAGAATCTGTCATTCTGTCATTCCATACATTTAGTATTTTATTGCAAAGAGACTTTTGCCAACAAGAACATGAAAATCACACCAAAGGAGGACATAAAATTACAAATAAGGCATAGGGAGTGTTCAGTCTTCAAATATCAAGCTTTGAGGAAGTGGAGGATCAAGGATTTCCTTGTTTAGGTTACAAATGCAAAATCCCATTCTCAATATATGACCATCTTTTTGATAGCGTGTACAAGATGCAACAATTTGCCTTTTAGTGTGCATAGATGTTACAACACTCCACATACCAAAGTACACATAAAAAGTGTTAACTGAAGTGATAGGCTACTGAATATTTGTAGAGATTACGTTCTGTTCTCTAGAGTGCATGTGTCTTGTAATTGCCTCCAACAATATAGCCACTACTTGTTCGTCCTATGTAATAAGCAAGATAGTATCAATACAGTAGATCAATGCTACATTTGGGGAGATACCCATATGGTTTAGCTCTTTTCTACCAATGTAATGAGAGAGAACAGGGTTGTTAATATTACTTTAGTTAAAACTGTAAAGTAATGGGATAAATCCAAATTGATCATGTTGTACAGTTCCTTCAATGTGCTCTTGAATTTGATTTGCTTGTATTTTGCGGCTATTTTCTTTTCTCATAATGTCTTTATCTGGCTTTGGTATTAGAGTGATATTGGTCTCATAGAAAGAGTTAGGTGTGTTCCATACTCTTCAATATTTTGGAAGAATTTGAGTAGGATTAGTATTAATTCTTCTTGGAATATTTGGTAGAATTCACCAGGGATAATATCTGGTCATATGATTTCCATTGCTGGGAGGTTTTTGATGACTGATTCAAAGTCTTTAATTGTAATTGGTCTGTTGAGATCTTCTATGTCTTCTAGAGTAAGTGTATGGTATTAATGTGTTTCAAGGAATTTGTCCATTTCAGCTAGGTTGTCTAATTTCTTGGCATTCAGTTGTTTATACTATCCTATTATGATCCTTTTTATTTCTATCTAGTCAGTAGTAATCACACACTTTCATTTATGATTTTACTTGTGTAATCTCTTTTTCTTTGATTGTCTACCTAAAGGTTTGTCAATTTTATTGATCTTTTCAAAGAATTAACTTTTGATTTTCTTATTGCTTTCTATTGTTTTTGTTAATTTTCTATTTCATTAAATTACTTTGATCTTTGTTATCTCTTTCCTTCTGCTTTCTTTCAGTTGATTTGCTGTTCATTTACTATCTCTTCCAGGGGTGTAGTTAGGTCTTTGATTTTAGTGCCTTCTTCTTGGTTAATGTAAGCATTCAGGGCTATAAATTTCCCTCTCAACACTACCTTTTCTTTGTCCCATAAGTTTTGATATATTATTTCACCTTACATTATTAACTGATTTCCTCTGTAATTTATTATTGGACCCACTGATTGTTTCATAGTGTGTTATTTAACATCCATATATTTGTGGAATTTCTAGTTCTCTGCCTTTTATTGATATCCAGCTTCATTCTGTTATGGTCAGGGAAGATTCTTTTTTTTTTTTTTTTTTTTTT
>JAQZBX010082310.1:0-13543 GCA_029593785.1 Cabassous unicinctus | reverse complement strand
AAAGATTTATTTATTTTTTTATTTATTTATCCCCCCTTGCTGCTTGTGCTGCTGTGTCCATTCGCTGCGTGTCTTCTCTGTGTCTGCTTATCTCCCCCTTGCTGTGAGGTCTTGCCGCATCAGCCCACGGCGCTGCGCGAGCCGGCCTGCCCTCACAAGGAGGAGCCGGGAAGCGAACCCGGGGCCTCTCATGGTAAACGGGTGCTCTATCCATTGCGCCACACCCGCTTCCTGCCATGAGGTTGCTGCATCAGCCCACCGCACCGCTCAGGCCGGCGTGCCCTCACAAGGAGGCCTCGGGACGCGAACCCGGGCCTCCCATATGGTAAACGGGGGCTCTATCCACTGAGCCACACTCGCTTCCCAAGAACGTGTTCTTAATTACAGTTTTTATTTTATTGAAAAGGCCCAAGGTCTCCCTCCCCCCCATACTTTTCATGAGCCTAAACATGATCACTCTTAACCTTTGTGTAATTTTTCCACAAATATCAAACCATACTGTACACATTGTAGGGTTATTTGATTTTTCATGTATCTTTGACATCTTTTCATGTCATTAGATTCTTTTTTTTTTTTTTCAAGATTTATTTTTATTTATCCCTCCCTTGCTGCTTGTACTTGCTGTGTCCATTTGCTTTTTTGTGTTTTCCTGTGTCTGCTTGTCTCCCTTTGTTGAGCCATCTTGCTGTGTTGGCTCCCCACACCACGGGGGCTGGCTTGCCTTCGCCAGGAGGCCCCAGGAAATGAACCCGGGGCCTCCCATGTGGTAAATGGGAGCCCAACCAATTGAGCCACAGCCACTTCCCATTAGATTTTTAACGACTATATTGTATTTCACAGTATGGACCTGACATACTGCATGTTATTTAACTTTCTATTGTTGGATTTGAAAACTATTCCCAGTTTGCATCAGTAGATTTTCTTGAACTTTTTATTTTAGTACCCTTGCAATGAGGAGTTTTAAGCTACTAGTAAACAGTCAGGGAAAAGTTCATGTGCTTTGAAAGTTCTTTTGCCCTCCTGGGGACATTTGGCAGTGTATGGAGACATTTTTGGTTGTCAAAACTGGGGGATGGTTTTGCTGTTATTTCGTGGGTAGTAGGCCAGGGATGATGCACAGGACAGTCCCTCACAACAATTTTCTGGCCCATAATGTCAATAGTGACGAAACTTGAGAAATCCTGATTTAGAACCATTTTGAAAACTATAAGCATTTTATTGAAAATTCCTGACAGCATCTTGTTTTCCTACCATAAACATTTTATTGGGCCCAAACAGCATTAAAAAGTGAATTGATTGTCAGCGATAAGAAATGAGATGATTTAACATAAAAATTGAGATTTCTTCCTTTGAGAAAAAGGAATTCATGTGACATCGTAAATATATCCAAATGTGCACAGCAAGTGCCCTTTAGAACCTAGAAACATACTTCGGTTTCTTAGAGTTTTTTTTTTTAAAGATTTATTTATTTACTTGATCCATTTTAAAACCCCCCTTCCCCATTTTGCTGTTTTGTGTCCATTCACTGGGCAATTCTCTGTGTCTGTTTCATCTCTTCTCCTCCTCCAGTCTTCACCAGGATTCGATCCTGGAGACCTCCGATGTAGGAGAGAGGTGTTCTGCCATCTGCGCCACGTCAGCTCTCTTAGAGTTCTCACAAGGTTCCTTCTACTCCCCTCCCCTCCCCTCCAAATTTTATTATGAAAAATTTCAAATTTCTTAATACCAACCACTCAGATAATAGTTAAATGTTGCTATATTACTTTTTCACATACCTATTTATCTGTCTTTCCATCCGTCCCTGACTCCAGAACACTCTGTTATGCCTATCATTTAAGTCCAGTATTATTATTTTTAGGACACTTGAAATATACGTACAGTGAAATGCACAAGTTTTAAATGTACCACCTGGAGTGTTTTTATAAATGCATACATCTGTTTAACTCAAACCTATGTCAAGGCATAGAACACTTTCATCACCCCATGAGGTTTCTTTATGTCCTTTCTCTTTCCCAATTCTGTCTGACAGCATTTTGATTGTCTCCATTCCTAAAATCTACTTCTCAAGAGTTGTTGGATTAAATGAGGTATTAGGTATCAAGTGCCTATCTCTTGTTAGATATTCATAAATGTTTGCTATTACTACTTCTATTAATTGGATTAAGGATAATAAATGAGGTGGCCATTTTGAATATCCCTAAAAAGGTTACCTTCCTTCTTATTTGGAAAAATAGATCTGAAGTTCTGTTTTTGTGTAAGTACGGTAACTTTAGGCTGCTGTCAACATTTTAATGATGGAATAAAAAGCTGTTGAGACCTAAGAAATTTTTTCATAAGATAGTATTTTTGTACTCTGCTTACATACACATATAAAGCTCTTTCAGTTTTTCCTGGAGAGTTCCCGCAAAACAAGGAAAAAGGGCCTACCTCTTAAGATTATTGGTTGGTTATCTATTGTTTTAGATCTCTATAATTCACACCAACTTTGACTACTTCGGGAGAAGTGGTTAACATGACTTAACATCAGTATTTACAGGTAATATAAAAGAGAAATGGAAATTTTGTAAATAAAACGGAAAAGAAGCAGAGATTTATCTAGCAATGGGAACTGGAAGGTCTTGTTAAGATATAAATATGAAAATCATGGAGGATATAGAAAACTGTTTTTTTTTTTTTTTCTTTTTAAAACTTTTTATTGGAGTTTATCATTCATAATGAACATCCATAAATAATAAGTGTATAAGTTGTGAACTTAAAAAACAAACATGCATATCATCATACAGAGTTCCCATGCATTATTCCACCAACATCTTGCATTGTTGTGACTCTATTGTTACAAACTATGAATAGAAAATTGTTTTTAATAACAGTTTCTAGTAACTGGCACTAAAACTAATTATCTCTCTTAATAAAAGAGATTTAAAACATTTCTGTACACAATTTTAAAATGATAATGCTTTGAGTATTTAATACCTGGCAATTTTTAAAAAAATATTTATTTCTTTCTCCCCACCCCCCTCGTTTTTGCGCTTGCTGTCTGCTCTCTGTGTGTTTTTCTATGTCTGCTTGTCTTCTCTTTAGGCGGCACCGGGAACCGATCCTGGGACCTTCTGGAGTGGGAGAGAGGCGCTCAGTCTCTTGTGCCACCTTGGCTCCCTGGTCTGCTGCATCTCTTACTGTCTCTCCTTTGTGTCTCTTTTTGTTGCATCATCTTACTGCGCCAGCTCTCCGTGTGGGCCAGCTCTTCTGCGCAGGCCAGCACTCCGTGTGGGCCGGCTCTCCACTCAGGCCAGCTCGCTGCACGGGCCAGCTTGCCTTTCACAGGAGGCCTCAGGAATTGAACCCTGGACCTCCTGTATGGTAGATGGGAGCCCAGTTGCTTGAGCCACATCTGTTTCCCCTGGCAATTTTTTAATAAGCAGTAAATCTTAAGTGATACCTTTTAACAGGGCAGTGGGTTTGGAACTTTCTTTTTAAAATATTTGAAATTATTTATCTTTTCAAAATTAATAGAATGTATGTGATACCAAAATTGGAAGACACCAAGTGACCTTACTAGCCATTTTGTAAACCTACCTAGTTCTCCCTAGAAGCAAGCCACTATTATAAATTTCTTGTGTTACTATCAACTTTAAAAAATGATTTTTTTCTCCTAAAAAGGAATCCAGAACTTTGGCTGAAATTGCAAAGGCAGAGCTTGATGGCACCATTTTGAAGAGCAGACCTCTCCGGATTCGCTTTGCTACACATGGAGCAGCTTTAACTGTCAAGAACCTTTCTCCAGTTGTTTCCAATGAGCTTCTAGAGCAAGCATTTTCCCAGTTTGGTCCAGTAGAGAAAGCTGTTGTGGTCGTGGATGATCGTGGTAGAGCTACTGGAAAAGGTTTTGTAGAATTTGCAGCAAAACCTCCTGCACGAAAGGCACTGGAAAGATGTGGTGATGGGGCGTTCTTGCTAACAACGTAAGTTCTAAACTTTGTTGTCATTCTTCTGTATCAAGTTGGATATGGGCTTTTCTCTCTTCTGGAATTCTTTCCTTGCAACTCCTCTGGTTCTTGGCTTATGGTAAGTAGGTGTTTGATAAGGCAGTAAATATAAGTAAGGGAATTTTGTGTACTGCTAGGAGTCAGGAGTCATACTTGGCTAGAATTTCAGTTTATTGGGGTTATAGTTGAATCTCAAGAATGTTTTCATATATTATGATTTTTATTTGACATAGTGAGCATCTACTCTAAGCCAAGCAAAATTTTACATTTAAATAAAGTAGTCCTTTAAGAAATTTTATTCAACTTTATTGAGGTAATTTACATGTTAAAATGGATCCCATTTGAAATTTAGCCCTCCATGAGTTTTGACAAATGTATGTACTCATATAAACACTACCACAGTCATTTCCATCCCACACGAGTTCTCTTGTGCCTTTTTTCAGTTATTTCCTAATCCTTACCCCTGCCTTAGGCAGCTTTTGATCTGCTTTCTGTCACTTTAGATTAATTTTGTCTTCTAGTATTTCATATAAATGAAATCACATAGTATGTACTCTTGCATCTGGTTTATTTTGCTTAGCATAATGTTGATGAGATTTCATCCAGTTGTGTATATTGGCATTTTGTTCCTTTTTGCAGCAGTCTTCATGAGGACAGGGACTTTGACTTGTTCAAAAGTGTACCATCACTTGTATTCTGGTAATTCCTGGTATTCAGTAAACCTGTAATTTGTTTAATGAATGAAGGAACAAAAGCAATGGGCAAGGCATGTGATTGTTGTTTTTTTCCATTATAAGCCTTGATTACCTTGGTGTTTTTTTAAAAAAAATCATAACTAGGCATGGGTAACTATTTAACCATTTCTTGTAGATATTCTAATAGTAGTATTCTTGTAGTATTCTAATTTAAAAACACTCTTAAGGGAATGGACAAGGTGTTAAACCATTTTGTCTGTCAGATATTTCCTAATCATGGTTTGTTGGGTCATTACTTCAGATGAAAAAATAGGCCCAGAGATGTTAAGTAATTTGCTTCAGGTTGCCTAAATGATAACTGATGGAGCTTAGTCTGATGTCAGATCCCTTTTTATATTGTGCTACAGGTGGAATGGTTTATTCTGTTGATAGATTCTACTTGCTCAGTAAACTTTTTGCTTGTTATTCCTTCTCATGGAAGTCAGGATGCTCTTGTCTTGTTTTTTGCATGGTTGGTCTCAGCTGAAAAGAACTCACGGAGAGTATTTCCCTGACTCCCGTGTCTAAAGCAGTCACCCTTTGTTATTCTCACTGACAGCATACTGATATTTGTTCTTAGCTCTTAAAATGATTATTTGTTTACTGACATATTTTTGTCTATCCTAAGACACTAGGGACTGTAACTGTTTAGTTGACCCTTGTATCCTAGTTCCAGGTACAGGCCTTGTACATAGCAGGCAATCAGGTATTTATTGGTTGACTGAATGACTCAGATAACTGAATTACTAATACCAGTAAGTTTCAGGAATGGTATTTTATCTTAGGGGTTTAGGTTCTGAATTAAAGCATATTGTATAATCAGAGTTTCTGTTCAATATAACTTGAAGCTGCTATTAAATGTCATATACCATATGTGGTTTCGGGTAAATAGTCTTGGACAGTATGTAAAATGTATAAATTAACATAAATTATATAAAAGCGAATATAAATAATACTTGAATACTCTTTTTATATAATACAAGAGGCAGAAAAATGGGGTGGGGGGATTAGACTCATACCTCGAGCCTTAGAAATGCTCACACTCTAGAGCTACACAGGAATTTAGTATGCATAATGACAGGCTTGTTCCAGTTAAATTATTTTTTTACTTTTTGAGATATACAGGCTTGTGCTTTACTAGCAGCTGGGGTGAAGGCAAACAAAAATAGTAATTATTTAGCAGAGGGAGCAGACAGCCAGGCCTAGCCTGGTCCAGACCAGGGCAGTGCACGGAAGATGCTGGCTTCTTGTTCTGGGGGCTGTTTGGGGGGGTGGGGGTGTCAAGAGAGGAGGTGGCTGGAGCCCCGTGTACTGAGGCCTTTTGGGGAGAAGAGAAAACAGCGGGCTCAGAAATCCACTGAGCAGAATATACAGTCCTCTGCCTCCATGATCGTCAGGAATGTCAGCTTGTGCTAGTCTTTTTACTTTTTTATTTCTTTATTGAACTACAGAGGCTTGTGCTTTACTGGCAGTAGCGGGAAAGGGAACAAAATTGTATTTTGGGAGCAGAGGGAGCAGGCAGCCAGGCCAAGTCTGGCCCAGCCCAGGGCAGCTCAGCCGAAGATGTTGTCATCTTGTCCAGGGGGCTGGTGTATGTGTTCAGAGAAAGAAAATGGCTAGAGCCCAAGGACTTGAGACAGCTCAGGGAGGACAGAGGACAACGGCTCAGAAGTCCTTGGAGCTGTGGGCCTGGTAGTCCTTGCAACCGATGGTGCTGACCTCTTTGATCTGCATAGTCTCAAGTTTGGGGCAGTTGATGATATGTGGCCCAGCCCCCACAGAAGGCACAGCCACGTTCACCTCCAGTGTCCAGCATGGACTCATCTCCACAGTGCAGCACCTGCATCACGTGCGGCACCTGCTTGGCCTCCAGCAGCCGGGCCTTGAGGTCCATCAGCACCATTTCATCACAGGCCTTGATGATGAAGGTGGTGGTGATGCCTGTGATCCCTGAGCACCCTGTGCAGCTGATACAGTGCATGTAGTTCTCGAGCTCCTCAGGCTTGTTGTAATTGATGACATGCTGGATGGCAGGGGACTCCAGGCCCTTGGATGATCTTGGGACCCACATCTGTGGCCATGAGGACATCCTTCTTGACCTTTCAGAATGCCTCAGTTGCCTTCTTCCATTCGTCCTGGTTTCTGCCCCCATGCATGGCCACAGCTTCCACCTGCCTGAGCAGCAGCTTCCACCTGCCTGAGCAGCAGGTACTCACGGATGGTGTCCATATCTACCTTCTTTTCCGCAAAGATGAGCATGGGCAGGGGTGTCTTCTGTAGGTACTCGAGCAGATACACCATCTTGGCCTCTTGCGTCATGTATTCCACCTCCTGGATGATGTCCAGGCTGGTGGCCCTGGTGCGCCCCATGTTGATGGTAATAGGCTTTACCAGGGTGCTCTTGACAAAGTTCTGAATCTTCTTCGGCAAATGGCATTGAAGAGCGGAGTCTGCTGCTGGCCCTCGAAGCCCGTGTCACTCATGCATTCAGGCCTCATCCCGGGCCAGGGAGCAGATGTCCAGGCTGACCATTTTCTGCTGCAGCAGATCTGTGAGGCACCCAGGGGTGGTCACCATCATTTGCACACCACATCGGATGGTCTCCACATGCTCTTTGACAGACATGCCCCCATGCGGACTGCACAGCACAGCAGTAGCAAGCTACCTCCTGCAGTAGGTGGCAGTAAAACTCTGGGATGTTATGGGTCTGTTAGGCCAGGTCCCATGAGGGGCAGATAATGGTTCATAGGGTCCCTCATCTTTGGAGAAGTGCAGCCTGTTCTCTTGCTCCAGGGAGAACGTGATGACAGGCAAGATGAACACCAGTGTCTTGCCCGAACCAGTGAAATCGATGCCTATCATGTCACAACCAGAATGGTAGGGATGCCCTGGATCTGAATGGGTGGTGGATGCCTTTTTTCTTCAGGCCCAGGAGGGCTGCAGGGAATTTCATTTCCTTGAAGCTTTTGATGGGTGGTGGGATACCATCTCCCTCTACCAGGATATGGTACTTTTTTCTGACATGCTGGTGCCATTCTTTTTTTTTTTTTTTTAAAGATTTATTTATTTATTTATTTATCCCCCCCTTGCTGCCCGTGCCCGCCGTGTCCATTCGCTGTGTGTCTTCTCCGTGTCTGCTTATCTCCCCCTTGCTGTGAGGTCCCGCTACATCAGCCCACCGCGCTGCGTGGGCCGGCATGCCCTCACAAGGAGGCCCCGGGAAGCGAACCGGGACCTCACACATGGTAAACGGGGGCTCTGTCGATTGAGCCACACCCGCTTCCTGTTGTGAGGTCTTGCTGCATCAGCCCACTGGGCCGCGTGGCCTGGCCCGCCCTCACAAGGAGGCCCGGGGAAGCGAACCTGGGGCCTCCCATATGGTAAACGGGAGCTCTATCCATTGAGCCACACCCGCTTCCCGATGGTGCCACTCTTTAGGCATGCTTAGGATGCAAGGGGGAGGGGGGGAACACACAACTGGTTTGGATGGGGTGGTTTTATGTGATCATTTAGGCCTTCTCCTTCTTGGACTTCAAGGCTCAGCCCTCGGTCACACTCTCCAGAATCTACTCTTCTTTTAGTTGCTTCTCTTTGATGCCAGTTAAATTCTTAAATTTTTTCTGCTGGTATCCTGTGGAGTTGCTTCCATAGAAACAGAAAAATGTGTCTTGTTTCAATTTCAGGTTGAAAAAGAAATTTGTCCTTTGATGTTAATGTAAATGGTATACTTTAATACAGAATATGAAGCTTTTATATGTCTGTTAAGTGAGTATGTGGCTTGTAGTGGACCTTGCTCATGAAAACTGTTAGCCTCTTGGCCATTATACAGTTTTCAGATTGGTTTTATTGTTCCAAGCAGTTTTATTGTTCATCTTATACTGAATAATATATTTCCATAATGGTTTTGATTAACGAGAGTAAACACGAGGAAGTTATATTTTGAAATATAATTTCTATAATAAAGCTTTTTTTAGAGTAGTTTTAGGTTTATGGAAAAATTGCAGCGTGCAGAGTTCCCATTTAAACCTCCCACACAGCTTATGTTAAGACTTTGCAATTGTATGATGCATTTATTACAATTGATTAACCAATAGCAATACATTATTAGTAACTAAAGTATATAGTTTACATTAGGGTTTGCTCTTTGTATTGTAAAGTTCTATTTTTCCCTTTTTTTTTAAATTAGAGCAGTTATAGGTAAAAAGAAAACTAATGGAGAAAGTGCAAAGTTCCCATCATTCCCACAGTTTTCCCTATTAGTAACATTAGCATTACTGTGGTGCCTTTATTATAATTGATGAACCAATATTATTACAATTATATTAACTAAGCCCATAATTTACATTAAGGCTAACTCTCTGTGTTTTACAGTTCTATGACTTAAAATGATTGTGGTAACATATTTACAACTTAAAATTTCCCATTTTTAATCACTTTCAAGCGTACAATTCAGTGTTGTTAATTACACTCAGTATGTTGTGCTGCCATCAACACCATCCATTATCAAAACTTTTCCATCACCCTAAACAAAAACACTACCATAATCAAGGATTAATTGGCACCTGTAATCTGTATTCTAGTTTCTGACTATGAATTTGCATATTCTAATTGTTTCAGATCATACAATATTTGTCCTTTTGTGTCCGGTTTATTTCACTTAATATAATGTCCTCAAGGTTCACCCATGTTATAGCATATATTCCTTTTTACAGTTTTATAATGTATATACTACATTTTGTTTATTCATTAATTTCTTGATGGACACTTGGGATACTTCCACCTTTTGGCAGTTTTGAATAATGCTGCAGTGAACATTGGTGTGCAAATCAGTTCTGTGGGTTTTGACAAATGCATACTGTCATTTATCTACCATTACAGTATCTTACAAAATAGTTTCACTGCTTTAAAAAGGCTTTGTATGCCACCTGTTCATTCACTACCACCACCCTCAGTCCATGGCAGCTACTGGATCTTTTTACTGTCTTTATAGTTTCACCTTTTCCACCATGTCTTACAGCTGGAATCACACAGTATATAGCCTTTTCAGACTGGTTTTAATCACTTTGCAATATGCATTTTGAGGTTTCTCTGTGTCTTTTCTTGGCAGCTCATTTCTTTTTATTGCTGAATAATAATGCTCCATTGTATGGATGTGACACAGTTTAATTATCCATTCATCTCCTGAAGGGGGTCTTGGGAAAAATGTCTTATTTGGGAAAAGTGCATACCTACTGGAAAGTTGTAAAAATACCTGGAACACCCGTATATCTTCTACCTATGTCCTCTAATTGTTAGCATTATGCCCCTTTTTTTTTTTTCACTCTGTAAATGCATGTATATATTTTTGCTAAGCCATTTGAAAGTCAGCTACATATTTGATCCCTGAATACAAAACTTAATATCTCCTAAAAACATTTTCTTATATCAACACTGTATAGTCATCACAGTGAAGAAAAGTTTACTTAATACTGTTACCTAAATACAGTCCATATTTAAATTTTTCCCATTGCCTAGTGTTTTTTCCCCTTCTCTTCAATCTTGTATTCAAGAATCACGTGTTGAATTTAGTTTTCATGTGATTTAATGTCCTTTTTAAAATCTGTATTAGTTCAGGAATGTTTTGCAAAATGGCCTTCAAGTTGGATTTGTTTCCTCTTAGGCTTAGGCATTTTCCTGTTACTTATTACTTATTTTAGCTGTCATTTTACATCACTACCTATTTTATTAGTTTGGGATTTAATGATTTTTGAGAAACCCAAGAATTTCTCCCTATTAACATTCTCTTTTTATAAAGTTTTCCTTCCTGTTTTTTTAAATCAATTTTTATTGGAATGTATTCATAAATTATACATTCCATCTAAAGTGTACAATCAACATTTGGTATAATCACAGAGTTGTACATTCGTCACTTCAGTCAATATTAGAGAATTTTCATTACCCCAAAAGACAAAAAAAACACAAACAGTAAAAAACTCTGTCCGTTAGTAGTTACCTCTCAATTTCTCTATCCTTCCCCTGCTAATCTAATTCTGTCTCTATGATAACTTATTTGTATTTACATTTTGTATGGATGGAGTCAGACAATATGTAGTACTTTCTGTCTAGTT
Organism: Cabassous unicinctus; assembly: GCA_029593785.1. Taxonomy (NCBI): domain Eukaryota; kingdom Metazoa; phylum Chordata; class Mammalia; order Cingulata; family Chlamyphoridae; genus Cabassous; species Cabassous unicinctus. The sequence goes on along the minus strand of JAQZBX010082310.1, from coordinate 2,716 downwards.
TCTTTCACTTAGCATACTCCCCCCCCTTTGGTAGATTTTTAGATTTTTTCCTTTTTCGCTGTAATAGGTAACCATGCGAGAAACATTATAAATACTGTGGTACATAAATGTTTGGTCACTCTTTGTTTCCCAGGTATAGATTTTTATGGGGCAAAGTTATTATAGAATTTCCTTGGAAAAAGCTTAAATGGCTAAAGATAAACTGAAACCTTTTTTTAAAGATTTAAAAATACCTAGTGAATCAAAGTGATGCCACGAGTATTTTTATGTACTCTTAGTTGTTGTAGAAATTGGTCATTCTGTTCTGGAAGGCATTTATTTAGGCACTAGGTATGAAAACCTCAAGAGCATTTGACTATTTGATATTTAGCGATATTAAGTATTATGTAGTATTTAAAGATTTCAAGTAAATAATTTGACTCAAAGATTTCGTGTATTACTTTATTTTTTGGTTTGTCTCTTTATTTGAAATAACAAAATACTGGACAAACCTAAATTTATTAGAGAATTGATCAAATTAAGTATACTTAAAATAGATTAGTATGTACTCATTATTATCTAAAAAATTTCATGATATTGGAAAATGCAGCACAAATGATTTATTTTTATTTTTCTAAAGGAAGGATACGCCATACAAATATAAAGTAGATTAGTGGTTGCTGGGGCCTGGGAAGTGACTGCTAATAGATTTGGGGTTTCTTTGGGGGTGATGAAAATGTTAGATAGCTGTACTGGTTGCATAACTTTGTGAATATCCTAAAAACCACTGATTTGCATGGTTTAAAAGTGTAAATTTTATAATATGTGGGTATCTTAATAAAAATACAAACTAAAATAAACTAAACAAATTATGACTCAGTTTTGTTTATGGTTGAGCATATGCTGTGTAATAACTGTTCCAAGCCCTTTTTATCTTTATATAAAATTTTGATTTGTCAAGTAAAAGGAAGGATATCAAGCTAGATATGCTCTGTTTTAACACAAATATTGTGTTAATAAACTGATTATAGAGGAAAGAATGGGAAAGTTCATATAGATGATTCATTCTATGTAAAATTATGCATAGCTAGCAGAAAGGAAAGTCAGAGGAGATATTCATGGAAATATGGTTAGAGGTCCTCTCCAAGTAATAGGATTTCAGAGTATTTCCTTTCTTCTGTAAAACTTACTATACTTAAAATTTTTTTCCACAATGGAACATTTACCATTTTTGCAACTGAGCTAATGACTTATTTGGGGATGAAGTGGGGAGAAAAACAACAAATCCTACAGATCTGCTATTTCATTTAACATTATGGTTAAACACTTATATTTGTTTCCTTTCAGTCTTTTTTCTCTATATAGTATTTATCTACATTTATAAAAAGAGTAAATTTAGTTAATTACACAGAGTTAACTGAATTTGTTAGGTTTCAGAAGTTTTTCTTAGTACCTAATGATGAAAGTGAAATAAACAAGGGAGAAAATGACAAAGGGAGCTTCTACAGAGAGTGGTAGCTACAGTGAGTCCATAAATGCTTACATTTTAGTGTATGTTCCAATAAACAAGACAGGACAAGACACAGTCCCTTAAAATAACCTTTGTACACCACATACCTGAGTCTTTGTGTTCTATAATGTGATAAACATGGTTGTGACTACCTTTGCTTATTCAAGTGTCTCTGTAGAGTCAGAATTGCATGAACAAGGGGATAAATAGTATAAATAGTGTAAATTTGTGTATATGAGTTAAGTTCCCTCCTAGAAGGCTGTACCATTCCAACATTACTCCTTGGCAAAAGTACAAGACTGTCTAGTGGCCCATATGAGATCATAAAGATGTCATTTTAGCCTTCGCTGTTTGCCATTTCCTTTGGCTTCAAAAATTAATCTTCCTGATTCTATGTAATTCTGTCATGTTCAGAGTGACGGATGATCTGCTTAGTACATTTTCCCTCTTTGAGTCTCCTTTTCTGATTTTTCTCTGGTTGGATGACAACGTGCTTCTGGTACTGAGAAGGATGTGCTTGTTTTTCTTTGCTGATCTTTGCTCCAATATCGTTTTTCTTATCTAGCCCTGTTATTATTCTGATTGTAATCCTGTCTTGGCTTCCAGTGGGTGAGTAGTCCATACACTGCATCATCTTTGTTTTGGCCCTGGACCCCTTTGCATCTGAACTACCACATCATCTCTTGGGTTGGTCAAGCTCAGGGAATCTCAGCTGCTTTCTCATACCACATTAGTGGGTTGCATTTACTCTTTCTTTATTACATTCTGTTGTTACATGTTAGATATGAGGTCTTAGGTCTTGCCGTGGAAATTGAGGCCCAGATCCCTTTTCTGTTGGGTTCCGAATCAACTTATCCGAAGATCCTCATTCTTTCATTCAGCTCAAGATACCCCACACCTACTACTAATTCTTTTTTTCTAAATCTCTTTCCAGTAACACAGGAATAATTTTAAAAATAATTTTATATCTTTGCTTTCCCTACAGTTTAAGAGCTAAAATCTCTGTTAATCTCAGGTTTATGTGTAAAGGGAAGTTTTGAAATCCGAAAAGCCCCTTCATCTCTCTATCTCTTACCACCTCAAAAGTTGACAGACTTTTTTTTTTATCTCTGAAGCAATTCTGTTCTGAAGGTAGAATTAAAAGATTTTACTGTTTCTTACATGGTTAGGAAAACTTTAATATCAGTATATCATCTACTCTATCCTCACTGTCTCTTCCCCCCCCCC
>JAQZBX010082309.1:0-13547 GCA_029593785.1 Cabassous unicinctus | reverse complement strand
CCTTTTATGTGATGGATCTCTCTTTCTATTTCTGCTTTCAGAATTCTCTTTGTCTTGAGCATTTGACATTCTGATAAGTATGTGTCTGGGAGTAGACCTGCAAAGATTTATTCTATTTGTAGTGTGCTCTGCTTCCTGGACATGTATATCCATGTCTCTCATAGGAGTTGGGAAATTTTCAGTTAGTCTTTCCTCAAACATTCCTTCTGCCCCTTTTCACTTCTCTTTTCCATAATGTGCATGTTATGGTATTTCATGTTATCATTGAAATCCCTGATTTCCTGCTGAATTTTTTTATTTTTGTCTATCTGTTTATGTGATTTCAGATGACCTATCTTTGCTGTCATTAATTCTTTCCTTTGCCTGTTCAAATAGGCTGTTATGTGCTTCTAGTGTGTTTTTAATTTCTTGACTTGTGCCTTTCATAAATATAAGATCTGTTAAGTTTTTATGTATGTTTACAATTTCTTCTGTATATTCCCCCAGTGTTTTCTCACTATATTTTATCTCTGCCTTCATCTCATTGAGTTGATTATAGATAATTTTTTTGGACATCTTTCATTAGTTGTTGCATATTCTGTCTCCTCCTGAATTTTAGTGTTTTTTTTTTTTCATTATACTGGACCATGTCTTCCTGTTTCTTAGTAAGGTTTGTACTTTCTTTCTGATGGCTAGGCATCTGTTTATTTTGGTTGGCTTATGCAGTTGTTTACTTTCTTTTTCTATTCTATAGTTTTATTTATATTTGGTATTGTGCTGTATCCTCTTTGACACTTTTTTTAAAAAGATACTTAGGTTACACAAATTTATGCAATAAATATAGGGTTTTTCATATGCCCCACTCCCTACACCTCCCACACCCTCCCACATAAACATCATTCATTAATGTAGCATATTCATTGCAATTTATAAACACATCATAGGGCATTGCCATTGAGCATGGACCATAGTTCACATTGTAGTTTACATTATCTCTCACACAATTCTGCAAGCTTTGGGAAGATATATAATGGCATATAGCTGTCATTGCAATTCCATTCAGGATGATTCCCAAGTCCCAAAAAAGCCTCTGCATTATACTTGTCTTTCCTTCCCCTGCCCCCAGAGCCTCCAGTGGCCACTGCCTCCACATCAATGTTGTAATTTCTTCCACTGCTAGAATCACAAGTTATTGTAGAATGCCAGTAAATCCACTCTAGTCCATAGTTCCTTCCCCAATCCTGAGGATTCTGGGACAGTGATGTCCACTCCACCTCTAACTGAGAGAGGGCTTCAATCCCATACAACTGATGGAAGGGACTCTATTGATTATACTTGTAGACTTTCTCCTTTCCTTGGTATGGTGGTTGTCCTTGGTGAGTCCAATGAACTGGAGAATTGGTGTTGCAATTCTGCTGAAGCTCAGGGCCCAGCTGGCATATGGACAGTCCAGAGATTCAAGTTTCTTGGATGTACACTTATCAACTCCAGCACCAACTATAGGCTCAAATAGAAGGGACAGATGAGCCACGTGTAGGGAAGCCATAACTGAGTCCAAATCTGTCATTCTCAGGAGCACAAACTCCAAAGTAGGGCCAACTGACAGGGCTCCAAACTAAGGAGTTATCTGCCTAGCCCATAGAACCTGGGTATCTCCAGAGCCCTCAGGAACCACACTATTTGAGGTAGTATCCACTTCCACAGTCTATGAGATCCTGCTGAGATGTGTATAAGGGTTACTTTTGGAATGACCTCTAGACTCACTTTGAAGTCCCTTAGCCATATGAAGTCATTTGTCTTTACCTTTTCCCCCTTTTATTTGAGGTCTTTTTCCAGTTGCATTGCTAGTTGGTGCTTGGTAGTAATCCCTCAGTGCCAGGGAAGCTCATCCCTAAGAGTCACGTTCCATGTTGGGGGAAGGTAATGCATTTATATGCTGAGTTTGGCTTAGAGAAAGCCCACATTTGAGCAACAAGGAGGCTCTCAGGAGGCAACTCTTAAGCACCCCACAGCAATAGGCTAAGTTTCAATTTCAAGAGAAAAGGCTCACAAGCATAGTCATCAATATCAAGGGACCATTAATGAACCATTGTCCTTCACCAGTCATTGCCCCTGCACTTGGGGGACAGTTGCTGCTACATTAGAGAACATGATAGAGCTCTCCAGGAAGGGAATTCAATATTCTCTCTGTTATTGTGTGAATTTCCACCCCTGTGACAATGACCCATGAATATTTAACACATTTATATACCTTCTATGTATGCCCAGGTGAACTTCCTTCCATGTATCCCCCATCACTGACAATCCACACCAATGATCCACCCCTGGCCCAGTTGTAACCCTTCTGTGATCTAAAGCTTCTTCAAAAATGAAGCCAATAAAATAGTCAAAGACAATTAATAGGAAAATGAAATATTAATGGTAGGTTTAGATATAAGAAATAAAATATATAAAAATTTTAAAAATCTAAAAATAAAATTTAAAAATTGGGATAGTAAAAAATAATACAAAATATTTAAGAATTTTTTTTTGACATTTTGCCTTTCATCACAGTATTTTCTGCTGTCCTCTATGTACAGTGACATTTTTTCCCATTTATTCCCCAGTGTATTACTTTTTTTCCATTTTCTTGTCAAAAAAATCTTAGGTCACAATAACGTCACATATAGAATGCAGGGGACTCTTATATATCAAACATCTTCCCCATTTGCCCCATATAACTTTTTATATGTGGATGGTACATTTGTTAAAACTGATATACAAATAGTGAAACATAGCTACTAACCATGGTCAATTGTTTACATTACAGTTTACATTTTTTACCATAAACACTTTTATAAATTTTGATGATATTTAACATGACCTGTGTCCATCATTGCAAGATCATGTAGAACACTTCCATTGCCCACTAAATACTCCTTGTTCCATCTATTCTATTCCTCCCTCGCCCTCCCATCAGGACCCATGGTGACCAATGGCTTCACTCCTTGGAAGACAAGATTCATAATTACTTGCCACAACACTGAGGTCTTGACACACTGGTTTGTCCTCACCTATTAGGAACTGCCCATACTCTTGAGAGACTCCCGCCCTTCTGTTTGACAACATAACAGTCCTCCCCACGATGGGAGTCCAGCTTCTTCCCACTCATTATATGGTTCTCCACCCACTGATAAAAGACATTATGACAAAATGATCATTTGCACACTCCCTAGGAGGCTTCCCCAAGTGTGTCCTGTCCAGAATGCCCCCCCATGCAACACCCTGAACCAGTAACTGCTCCTTGTAATACTGCTATAAGAGTGTTCCCAATTTTGTACTTTCAACCATATAACTGCCAATCCCCAGTGTTCAACTGGTCCCTCTCACAACCCTCCTCCCAGTTCCATGGACTGTTCAACCCACCTCCCCTCTCTACCCACCTGTCACACCTGCACCACACAACCCAATAATATCACTACCCTCCTGTCATACCCCTTCAATGCCCACCTACACACTTTCACCCTATCATAGATTATTCCCATATGGGCATTGGCTCACAACCTTCTTCACCATTTCTGTTTCCTGTAAACCTATCATCCAAACAATAGCTCTCTGAGTCTGCTTGATTTTCTTAATTCATATCAGTGAGCTCATGTAATATTTGTCCTTTGATGTGTGGCTTGCTTCACTTAACATAAGGCCCTCAAGATTCACTCATGCTATCCTGTGTGTTACTACTGTATTCCTTCTGACAACTAATATTCCATTGTATGTATGTACCACATTTTGTTTATCCACTCATATGTGGATGGGCATTTGGGTTGATTCCAACTTTTGGCAATAGTGAATAATACTGCTATGAATATCGGTGTGCATATATCTGTTTGTATCCTTGCTTTCAGTTCTTCTGGGTATATACCCAGCAGTGGAATTAATGGGTCATATGGCAGTTCTATAGTTAGTTTTCTGAGGAGCAACCAAACTGCCCTCCACAATGGCTAGACCACTCTACATTCCAACCAGCAGTGGATGAGGGTTCTCATTTCTCCAAATACTCTCCAACACTTGTAGTACTCTGTTTTTTAAAATAGCCACCAGTCTAATGAATGTAAAATGGTGTCTCATTGTAATTTTGATTTGCATTTCCCTAATAGCTGGTGATGTTGATGTTGTGATGTTGGTGTGCTACAGTGGTCAAAACTGCATGGTATTGGCACAAGGATAGATATACTGACCAATGGAACTGAATTGAGAGTTCTGATATAGATCCTTGCATATACTGTCATCTGATATTAAACAAGGCCACCAAGCCCACTCAACTCAGACAGAATGGCCTCTTCAACAAATAGTACTTGGAGAACTGGATATCCATATCCAAAAGAATGAGACAGGGACACTGTAGCCATTGGGCAATTTGATGTAATTATGAATTCCAAAAATATAATTGGATCATGCTTGTAAACTGATCTGTTAATCTGGGCTTGATTAAGTTATGGTTAGGGTGTTGACTAGGCCACATCAGTAGGGCATTGAGCCCCATCCCTTGGTGGGAAGGGGAAGAAAATATAAAAGGCATCACAAAGAACAGAGCTGCAGCAGGTTTAGAGTAGCAGTTTTGATGTTGGAGTTTTGATGTTGGAGAGAAGGCCCTGGGATAGAGACAAGCCCGTTCGCTGAGAGTTTACAGCTGGCCTTGTGGAGAGAAGCAAAGCCTAGAGAGCCTCATAGTCTACAGCTGACCTTGTGGAGAAAACAGAGGCACTGAGCCCAGAGAGAAATGCAGCCCCAGGAAGAGAGGAACCCAAGAAGCTTGAACCCTGGCAAACAGTGGCAGCTGTCTTGCTCTAACACGTGGCAATGGACTTTGGTGAGGGAAGAACTTACTCTTTATGGCCTGGTAACTGTGGACTTCTACCCCAAATAAATACCCTTTAAAAAGACCAACCCATTTTTGGTATTTCACATTAGCACCCCTTTGCCTGACTAATATAGACACCATCTCACACCTTTTACAAAAATCAACTCAAGATGGATCAAACATATCAATATGAGAGCCAAAAACATAAAGACCTTGGAATATGATGTAGGGAAGCATTACAGGACCTTGTAACAGGAAATGGTTTCATGAACTTCATACCCAAAGCATGAGCAGTGAAAAAAAAATAGATAAATGGGACCTCCTCAAAATTAAAAACTTTTGTACCTCAAATAGTCTGTCAAGAAAGTGAAAGGACAGCCTAACCAATGGGAGAAAATATTTGGTAACCATATATCTGATAGGAGCCTAATATCCAGCATATGTAAAGAAATCCCATACTTTTAAATAAAAAGTCAAACAACCCATTTAAAAAGTGGGCAAGTGATTTGAACAGACACTTCTACAAAGAAGCAATATAAATTACTAAAAAGCACATGAAAAGATGCTCAACATTACTAGCTATTAGAGAACTGTAAATCAAAACTACAATAATATACCATCTAACACCTATTAGACTGGTGGACATTATAAAAACAGAAAGCTACAAGTGTTGGAGAGGATGTGGAGGAAAGAGAACCCTCATCCACTGCTGATGGGAATGTCGAATGGTCCAACCATTGTGGAAGACAGTCTGGCAGTTCCTCAAAAACCTAATTATAGATCTGCCATATGATCCAGCAATCCCACTGCTGGATATATACCCAGAAGAACTGAACGCAGGGACATGAACAGATACATGCACACCAGTATTCATAGCAGCATTATTCACTATTTCCAGAAGTTAGAATCATTCTAAATGCCCATCAACAGATGAATGGATAAAGAAAATGTGGTATATACATGCAATGGAATATTACTCAACTGTAAGAAAGAATACAGTACTAACACATAGGATAACATGGATGAATCTTGAGGACTTTATGTTCAGTGAAGCATGCTAGGCATTGAAGGACAAATATTATATGACTTCTCTGATATGAATTATCAAATCGAGCCAACTCAGAGTGCTAGAGACTGGAATATAGGTTTACATTCAATAGAAAGAGAAAAAAAGTTTGTGAGCCAATGCCCATATGATCAAAATCTATGATAAAGTGGAAGCGAGTAGTTGTGCAGTGAAGAGATATGACAGGGGTGTAGGGATACTATTGGGTTGGGTGGTGCAAGCCTTACAGTGGGGAGGGTGGGGAGGATGTGTTGGATGGTCCATTGAACTGGGGGGAGGTTTCAGGGAGGGAGCAGGTGAACACTGGGGATTGGTGGATATGTGGATGAAACTACAATGTTGAGAAAACTCTTTTGGAAATATGACAAGGTAGGGTTACTGGTTTAGGATGCTGGATGGGGTCATTTGGGACAAGAAACACCTGGGGCAGTCTTCTAGAGAATGTTGAAGTGATCATTTTGTCATAGTGTGCTGTATCAGTGGGGTGAGACCCACATAATGATTGGGTAGGAGTTGGACTCCAATGCTGGGGTTGCCCAATGTGTTCTCAAACAGTGGGGAGGGTGTCTCTCAAGAGCATGAGAAGTCCCCAATACGGGAGGACAGACTAGTGTGTCAAGCCCTCAGCATTGTAGCACATATCTATGAATCTTGTCCTGCAAAGAGTGAAGCCTGATGGTCGCTGTAGGCCCCAAGGGGAGAGGGAGGGAGAAATAGAATAGATGGAAGAGGGGGTATTTAGGGGGCGATGGAAGTTTCTGCATGATCTTGCAATGATGGATACAAGCCATGTTAAATTTCATCAAAAAATTATAAAAGTGTAAAGAATAAAATGTAAACCATAATGTAAACTATTGACCATGGTGAGTAGCTATCTGTCAATATTTGTATATCAGTTGTAACAAATGTACCATCCACATGTTAAAAGGTTATTAATAGGGAAAGGGGGAATGGGGGAGGATGTTGGGTATATGGGATTCCCCTATATTCTGTATGTAACTTTACTGTGACCTAAAAGTTCTTTGAGGACAAAATTTTAAAAAGTAAGACACTGGGGAAGAAATGGAAGAAAATGTCACTGTACATACAGGGCAATACATATTACAGTGATGAAAGGCAAAATGTCAAAAAAAAATTTTTAATATTTGTCATTTTTTTAATACCCCAATTTTTTTTTACTTTATTTTAGTTTTAGTTTTTCTAAATTATTATGTATTTTATTTCTTATGTTAAAACCGATCATTGTTATTTCATTTTCCTATTAGTCAAATTTGGCAATATTCTTGGCTTCATTTTTCAAGAAGTTTTGAATCACAGATGGGCTACAACTAAGGCAGGAGAGGAAAAATGATGTGGGGTGTAAGTGATGGGGGAAACATGGGAGGAAGTTCACCTAGGCATACATATAAGGTACATAAATATGTTCAAATGTTCATGGGCATTGCCACATTGGGTAGAGATTCACACAACAACTGAAAGATTATTGAATCCCCATCCTGGAGAGCTCTGCCACATTCTCTAATGGAACAGCAACAATCCCCCAAGTACAGGGGCAGTGACTAGTGAAGAAGAATGGTCCAATGGTTGGCCCTTGATATTGATGACTATGCTTATGAGCCTTTTGCTTTTGAATTTGCAACTTGGCCTAGTGTTATAAGGTGCCTAAGTGTTACTTCCAGAGATCCTCCTTGTTACTCAAATGTGGCCTCTCTCTAAGCCATACTCAGCATATAAATGCATTACCTTCCCCCCAGTGAGGGATATGACTCCCAGGGATGAGCCTCCCTGGCACTGAGGGATTACTACCAAGCACCGGTTGGTGATAAAACTGTAAAAAGACCTTAAATAAAAGGGGGAAAAGATAAAACAAATGACTTTATATGGCTGAGACTTCAAAGTGAGTCAGGACTTCATCAGAGCAGTAACACTTATGCACATCTCAGCAGGATCTCATAGATAGCCAAAGTAGATACTACTCCAAACAGTGGGGCTCCTGAGGGCTCTGGAGACACCCAGGCCCTTCAGTCATGGCAAGTAGCTCCAGAGTTTGGTGCCTTGCCAGTGGGTCCTACTTTGGAGATTGTGCTCCTGAGTTTGACAGAGCTGGACTCAGATGTGACTTCTCTACACATGCCTCTTTTGTCCCTTTTATTTAAACCTATAGTTGGTGGTGGATTTGGTAGGTGTACATCCAAGAGACTTGAATCTCTAGGCTGTCCATGTGCCAGCTAGGCTGTGAGCCTCAGCAGAGTTACAGCACCTACTCTCTAGTTCTTTGGACTCACTCAGGACAACTAACAAGGAGCTGAGGATGGACAACCACCACACCAAGGAACCAAGAGAGTCTACAACTGAAAGCAAGAGAATCCCATCCATCAGCCATATGGGATCAAAGTCCCCTATCAATTAGAGGTGGAGTGGACAGCACCATCCCAGAATCCTCAGGAAAGGGGAATAAAATATGGACTATAGTAGACTTATTGATATTCTACTATAGACTTACTGTGATTCTAGCCTTGAAAGAAATTATATCATTGATGTGAAGACCATGGCCACCAGAAGTGATGAAGTCAGAGAGAGGGAAAAATGGTATAATATGGGGGCATTTTCAGTACTTGGAGTTGACCTGAATGACATTGCAATGACAGATACAAGCTATTATATATCCTGCCATAACCTACAGAATTGAGTGGAAGAGAGTATAAACTACAATGTAAACTATAATCCATGCTTAGTGGAAATGCTCCAAAATGTGTTCATCAATTGCAATGAATTAACCACACTAATGAAAGAAGTTGTTAATGTGAGGAACAGGGGACGGTCTGGGGAGTGGGACATATGGAATCCCTTATATTTTTCTATGTAACATTTCATGTAATTAAATATCTTTCAAAAATAAATAAATAATATATTTAAAAACAAAAGATTAAAAAAAAAAAACAGATACAGGAAGACATGGTACAGTGTAATGAACAAACTTAAAAACAGGAGGAGATGCAGAACATGCAACAACTAATCAAGGATTGTCAAATAAATACCATGAATCAATTTAATGAAGTGAAGGAAGAGATAAAGGATTAAGAAACTGGGGGAACATACAGAACAAATTGTAAAATACATAAAAATATAACAGATCTGATGGTGATGAATGGCACAATGCAAGAAATCAAACATACACTAGAAGTTATAACAGCAGATTTTAACAGGCAGAGGAAAGAATTAGTGACATCGAAGACAGTACATCTGAAATTGGATAAAAAGAACAGATAGATAAAAAGATAGAAAAAATTCAGCATGGACTTGGGGATTTGAATGACAACATGAAACACATGAACATACACATTATAGGCATCCCAGAAGGAGAAGAGAAGGAAAGGGGGGCAGAAGGAGTAATGGAGGCAATAATTGCTCAAAATTTCCCAACTCTTTTGAGGGACATGGATGTACATGTCCAGGAAGTGCAATGCACTCCAACCAGTATAAATCCTAACAGGCCTGCCTTGAGACATTCTTTCAAATTGTCAAAGACTCAGGACAAAGAGACAATACTCAAAGCAGAAAGAGAAAAAGATCCATCACAAACAAGTGAAGCTCAATAAGATTAAGCACTGATATCTCATCTGAAACCATGGAGGAGAGAATGCAATTGTATGACATAGTTAAGGTGCTAAAAGAAAAAATATCTACCAGCCAAGAATTCTGTATCCAGCAAGCTGGCATTCAAAAATGAGGGAGAGTTCAAAATATTCACAGATAAATAGAAATTAAGAGAGTGTGTCAATAAGAAAATAAGAAATACAAAATGGAGTTCTGCAGGTTGAAAGAAAAAAAATATGAGAGAGGGGTGGATGGGAGTGTAGAAAGGAAAAATATTAGTAAGAATAACAAAAAGGATAAAAAGCAATAAAAACAAAATATGACATATATAAACCTAAGAACTGGCTCATTTAATTACTTCCTTAACAATAATAGCATTCAATGCTAATGGATTAAACTCTCCAATCAAAAGACACAGTTTGGCAGGATAGGAAAGGAAATATGAACCATTTTATATGCTACCTACAAGAAACTCACCTTAAACCTAGGAACACAGCGAAGTTGCAAGTGAACAGTTAGGAAACAATTTTACATGAAAACAATAAACAAAAGAGTGGGAGTAGTTATACTAATATCAGACGAAATACACTTTAAATGCAAAACTATTATAAGAGACAGAGGGACACTAAATATTATTAAAAGGGGTGATCTATAAAGAAGAAAGAAAAATCATAAATATTTATGTACCTAACCAGGGTGCCACAAAATACATGAGACAAACATTGAAAAAATTAAGGGGAGAAATAGATGCCTCTACAATTATACTGGAAGCCTTTAATACACCACTATCATCATTAGACAGAACATCTTGACAGAGTTCTAATAAAGAAACAGAGACATTGAATATTATGTTAGAATATTTAGACGTATACAGAACATTACTTCCAAATACAACAGGATACACAATCTTCTAAGCACACATGGATCATTCTCCAGGATATACCACATTCTAGGCCAAAGAACAAGCATCAACAAATTCAGAAAAATTGAAATTACACAAAGTAATCTTTCAACCAAATGGAATGAAATTGAAAATTAAGAAGCAACAGAGAATCAGAATAGGCACAAAGATATAGGGATGTTTAACAATACACTTTTAATCAGTGGGTCAAGGAGGAAATTGCAAAAGAAATCAGTAACTACCTTGAAATGAATGAAACTGAAAACACAGCATATCAAAACCTATAAGATGCAGCAAAAACTGAGAGGGAAATTTATAGCCATAAATGCTTATATTAAAAAAGGAAGAGCTAAAATCGAACACCTAACTGCACACTTTGAGGAACTAGTAAAAGGACAACAATCCCAAAGCAACCAGAATGAAGGAAATAAAAGAGATTAGTGCAGAACTAAATGAAATTGAGAATTAAAAAAAAAAAATTAGAAAAAATAACCAAAGCTAAAAGCTGGTTCTTTAAGAAGATTAATAAAATTCTCAAACCTAGCCAGACTGACAAAAAAAAGAAGAAAAAAGATGCAAATACATAAAATAAAAAAATGAGAAAGGGGATATTACCACTGATCATACAGAAATAAGAGTATCATAAGAGGATACTTTGAAAACTTCTATGTAAACAAGATGGATAACTTAGATGAAATGGACAAAGTTCTAGAAACACATAAGCAGCCTACATTGACAAAAGAAGAAATTAATTAACTCAACAGACCAATCAGAAGTAATGAGATTGAATTACTTACCAAAAATCTCCCAACTAAGGAAAGCCCAGGACCAGATGGCATCACAGGAGAATGCTACCAATATTTCCAGAAAGAACTAACACCAATTTTGCTTAAACTCTTCCAGAAAATAATAGTGGAGTGAACATTGCCTAACTCATTCTATGATGTTAACATCACCCTAATACCAAAGCCAAATAAAGATGCCACAAGAAAAGAAAACAAGTCTAATCTCTCTAATGAATCTGGATGTTAAATTCTCAACAAAATACTTGGTAATTGTATCCAACAACACATCAAATGAATTATACACCATGATCAAGTGGGTTTCATCCCTGATATGCAAGGATGTTTGAACATAATAAAATCAATCAATGTAAGACACCATGTTAAGAGACCAACAGAAAAAAATCACATCATCATCTCTACTGATGAAAAAAAAAGCATTCAACAAAATACAACATACTTTCTTGATAAAAACACTTCAAAAATAAGAATAGAAGGAAACTTCCTCAACATGATAAAATGTTTCTATGAAAAACCCACAGCTAAGATCATATTTAATGGTGAAATGATAAAGGATTTCCCTCTAAGATCTAGAACAAGACAAGAATGCTCACTGTCACCGCTCTTATTTAACATTATGTTAGAAGTACTTGGTGAGCACTTAGGCAAAAAAGTAAAAAGAAACAAAAGACATTCAAAATGGAAAAGAAGAAGTAAAAAATCTCAGTATTTGCAGATGGCATGATCCTTTATATAGAAAGTCTGGAAAAATATAAAACATAGCTTCTAGAGTTTATGAACAAGCTCAATAAAGTGGCAGGATATAAGATTAACAAGAAAAATCAGTAGCATTTCTGTACACCAATAATAAACAATCTGAGAAGGTTTCAAAAAAATATTCCATTTACAATAGCAACTAAAAGAATCAAATATCTAGGAATAAACTTAACTAAAGCTGTCAAGGACTTGTAAAGAGAAAATTACACAACAATGATAAAGGAAATCAAAGAAGACTCAAATAAATGGAAGAATATTCTGAGTTTTGAATTGAAAGACTAAAACTCATTAAGATGTATGTCCTACTGTGGCAGTTTGATATTATTTATCAATTCTAAAAAGAGATATTGATTATGTTTGTAAACTGATCTGTCCCTCTGGGCATGATACCATTTGATTGATTTAAATCCAAAGACTTTACATTTACTTGATTAAACCAAGATTAGGGCTTTGATTTCACCTCATCATTAGGGTGACTCAGCTTGAGTCCCCGCCCCCTTTGTGGGCTATATAAATGGATACTCGGTTAAGAAGACAGAAGAAGATACACAGAGGAAGAGAGAAGGCTCCATAGACTTGGCAAAGAGATGAAATATTACCTGATAGCCTGCAGTACTGAGCAAGCCCCAGGAGGAGAGATGAGCCCTCCAGCATACAGCTGAGATCAGAAGGATCTGGGCCTAAAGAGCCTTAAGAGGAAAGATGAAGACTCAACTCTCACAGATATCGCCTGCCATCTTGCTTCAACATGTGGCAACAGACTTTGGGTGAGGAAGTACCTCTTATGGTATTTTGAGTTGGATTTTTCAGAGCCTTGTAACTGTTAGCTTTTATCTGAAATAAATACCCTTTTTTAAAAAGCCAATATATTCCTGGTACTTTGCATCAGCAACTCTTTGGCCGACTTATACATTTACCCAAACTGATTTACAGATATAATACAATCCCAATAAAAATGCAACAGTATATTTTTACTGAATTGGAATAGCTAATTATGAAATTTATTTGGAAGGACAAGGGACCCCGAATAGCCAAAAACATACTGAAAAAGAAAAATGAAATTGGAGGAATCACGCTACCAGACTTTAAATCATACTACAAAGCTACAGTGGTCAAAACTGCATATTGTTGGCACAAGGATAGACATACTGACCAAGGGAACCGAATTGAGAGTTCTGATATAGTTTCTCACATATATGGACACCTGATATTCAACAAGGCCACCAAGCCCATTTAACTGGGAAGAAAGTCCTCTTCAACAAATGTTGGTTGGAGAACTGGATATCCACATCCAAAAGAATGAGAGAGGAACACTGTCTCATGCCCTATAAAAAAAAATTAACTCAAGGTGGATCAGAGATTTAAATATAAGAAACAAGGCCATAAATCTCCTAGAAGTTAATGAAGGGAAGCATCAACGAGATCTTGTAGTAGGAAATGTTTTCATAAATTTTACACCCAAAGCATGAACAACAAAAGAAAAAGAAGATAAAAAGGACCTCCTCAAAATTAAAAAAATTTGTGCTTCAAAGGAGTTTGTCGAAAAAGTGAAAAGGCAGCCTACTCAATGGGAGAAAATATTTGGAAACCACATATCTGCTAAGG
>JAQZBX010082308.1:0-13077 GCA_029593785.1 Cabassous unicinctus | reverse complement strand
TTACACATGGTAAACGGGGCCTCTATCGGTTGAGCCACACCCGCTTCCTGTTGTGAGGGCTTGCTGCATCAGCCCACTAGGCTGCGCGGGCCGGCCTGCCCTCACAAGGAGGCCCTGGGAAGCGAACCCGGGGCCTCCCATATGGTAAACAGGGGCTCTATCGACTGAGCCACTCCCGCTTCCCCCATGTCTTTCTGGTCCGCCATCTTCCCAGAAGTCTGCTTCCAATCACTGAGTTAACCTATAATGTTTCCTTGGAGATGACATATTCCTGTTGCAGACCAACAGCTTAGCTCTTCTCCATTTAAAACGTACTTCCATGCACATCATCACCTCTGGGACCCTCAATTTCTTTTTTCTCTCTTATTTATGTAACTTTTCTATATTTGCTATTTCCCCTACACTTATAAACTGTTCAAATTTCTGCCACCTAAAAAAATTTTTTTTCCACCCAAATCTGTTTCCTCCAGCTCAGCTTCTCCTGAACTAGGTCGTGCCTTTACCTCTCATCTAGATTTTGCAGTGTTCCCTTAACTGCCCTCCTTACCTCCATTGTTGAGGTCCTCACCCACACTCTCCCACAGCCTCTGAGGGGTCCACCAGACCAGCAGGTGAGGTCAGGTCCTGCCTCTGCCTCCAGCCTCCAAGGCAGGCTAAAGACCCCCTCTTTAGGCAGAGAGGCAGATGCTCCACAACTGGTGCCTCCTTGCCATGCTCTCCCCAGACATCTGCTCCTCACATTTTAAAATAGTTTTACCAGCTTTTTGAGATTTGATTGACATACCATAAACTGCACATATTTTAACAGCTCTATTGAGATACATTTCACGTACCATAAAATTCATCCACTTAAAGTGTACCATTCAGTAGTTTTTAGTGTATTCACAGAGGTTGCACATATTTAAAATGTACAATTTGATACACTTTGACATATGTACATCCCCATGAAATAGTCAAGATAGATTAACCATCACTCCTCAGAGAATCCCTTTGTGATTTCTTCCCCCCTCCCCAGCAACCTCTGATCTGCTCTGTATCACTCTAAAATAGTTTGCATTTTCAAGAATTTTATATAAATGGAATCACATAGTATGCTTTCTTTTTTTTTTCTTTCGGTCTTCTTTTTCTCAGTATAATTATTTTGAGATTCATGCATGTTGTAGCATATATCAATAGTTCATTCTTTTTTATTGCTTTTAAAAATTTCAACTTTATGAATATATCACAGTTTGTTTATCCATTCCCTGTTAATGGAAATTGGGGTTGTTACCAGTTTGGGTCTATTGCAAAGAAGCTGCTATGAACATTCGTGTACAAGTCTTTCATTCCTCTTGGGTAAATACCTAGAAGTAGAGTGGCTAACTCATATGGAAAGTTTATGTTTACCTTTTTTAAGAAATTGCCAAACGATTTTCCAAAGCATTTGTGCCACGTTGCACTCCCGTCCACAGCGTTTGAGAGTCCTAGATGTTCCACAATCTCACCAACACCTGGTTTGGTCAGTCTTTTTAATCTTAGCCATTCATGTGTGGTGATGTGCCTCACATCAGTTTAAACTCTGGTGGTCCTAACCCGCTAGTAGCTCCTACTGTATATCACTGCTGCCACTTCTCCAAGCCTTTGCTCAGGCTATTCCTGTACCCTGGGTGCCTCTCTGCCTATCCCCCATCTTAAACAACCTTTCTTTACCACTCAGCTCCACTGCCCTTGATCCCCCAGGCTGGACCAGAATCTCACACAATAGGTTCACTGTAATGAATGGCAAGGGCAGAGATGGGTCTCAAGACCTTAAGAGTGGTCCTCTTTCCACGCTGCTTGGGAAATGTAGATCTAACTATTTTCTCTTGTTTAAAGAAAGCTGCCATTACTATGATTGTTTCAAAGTACCATTTCGTTCATCAGAAACAATGTGTAGCTATAGTAATATTTTTAAATGAAATAAACAGTTGTTCTAATTTTTAAAAACCTCCTTCAAATATAAAAGGCTAAATCTAAATGAAGTCAAAGGAACTCCAAGGAAGTTAAACTTTATCTGAATGAGGGTCACCAAATCAGCCTTCACTTGATGATTTTAAGATTCCCGTCTCTCAGGATTTCAAGTATTTTTGAGCAAGTTAGAGTTAGTCATTATGTCTGTAATGCTTTATTTTTCTTTATGTTAGTGGGAAAGGAGCAGTGCTGAGAAAATCTATTTCAAGCAACTTCTGAGTTTTTCAGCTTCCTCGATAAATACTCAGTTTGTGGTTTCTCCAGGTTCACAGGAGGGACGCAGAAACATAAAAGGAGCGAACTGGTTTCCAGGAGAAGTAGATCTTGGTAATAATGGGTAACGAGGTTAAGTTTCAAAGTCTGATTAGAAATCACAGCTATGGAATTCAGAGTAATTGTCACAGAGGCTTTATTCCCTGTGGATTTGGCCTGCTGTGCACAGCCGGTGGTTCTTGGTTTTTAACCCAGAGGAAG
The DNA here is from genome assembly GCA_029593785.1 of Cabassous unicinctus. NCBI lineage: Eukaryota > Metazoa > Chordata > Mammalia > Cingulata > Chlamyphoridae > Cabassous > Cabassous unicinctus. Next base: position 10,614 of record JAQZBX010082308.1, on the reverse strand, counting down.
ATGGCTGTGGAGCATAGAAACCTATGCAGCACCTTCTGGGGGCTGCTGACTATGCTGGAATAACATTCAGAATTAATGGGCAGCTAAACGAGTAAAGGAGAGCCGCAGAATGCGAGAAACCCTAAAGCGATGCGGCTGACTAATCAAAGTTATTTTTGAAATAGTCCTTCATAGTGGGCTCTGATCCACAGCAAGGTAACTCCATCCATCATGAACTAAATAAAGCCTTTGGAAGATCGATGCAGTCCTGGGAAGGTGAGGAGGTTTATGATTAAAGTCTGAGACAGAATGACCTGTGCAAGACTAGAGAACAGTACCTCTCAGAATGTATGGTGCACGCACCTCACCTGGGAGGCTCGTTAAAATGGGAACTAATTCAGGAGGTCTGGGGTGAGGCCTCGGGCTCTGCATTCCTAAGAAAGCTCCCAGGTGATGCTGAGGTGGCTGGTCTAAGGACCATACTTTGAATTGCAAGGGCAGAAACTTGTAAACAAACATGTTGCTCTACCCTCTTCCATAATGGATCATGAAGTTGGCCTGAAATTCTGTTGTTAATGGTCCTGTTCATGTTAGGAGGTTTTGGAGACCAAACTCTTGATTTCCATCTTCTGCTTTAAAAAAAGGAAGAAGGGGATTGCTTCATTATTGGCGTCATGGAAAAATCATTTGAAAAAACTCCAAATTGCGTTGTCTTTATTTTAGGGTTGAAAATACCAATGCCATTTGTTTTACTGACACTCCTAATTACTGAGTGAAACTAAATTAAATCCAGTCTGTTGTCTACATACATCAGCAGCATTCAAACCTTTTAAAGCTAGAAGTTCCCTAAGAATAGTCCCTTTTCTGGATAAAACTTTAAAACAAGCGTTGTTTGATTTGGGTATTCATTAAATTATGTTTAGTCCAGTACAAACGCTGGGTTTGGGAGCAGCATTACATGGTTGTTGGGGGCACGGATTCCAAAGCTCTGCCAGTTACCGTGTGCCTGTGGACGAGTTACGTGGACCTTGGTTTGCTCATCTGTAAAATAGGTCTGCATTTTACAGCTGCTATTAAAATTAAATGTTAATATTTGTAAAGCTCCGAGACCAGCGCCTGGCATGCTGGCAGGCTTTCCAGGTGCTGTAGTGTCATATCAGTTGCTCAGCCCAGTGATCCTGTGGAATCCAGAAGACCTGTTTTCTTTTGACCTACTAAAATATCCTGCAAGGCTTTCCCAATAAGCAGCTGGGTCAGAGATAAAGGAGACCTCAGCCAACAAACAGGGAACCCCAAAATCAAGTCATGAACTCTGTGAAGTCATCCATCTTACTACCTGGTCAGACTCACCTCGCCCTTTGGCTTTGCAGTTGGTGATGTATATTGGTCAGATGACCAAGGGCATCTTGAAGTGGCCCCGCCCCTCCTCCCCTCCTGTTGTGAAGCTGGAAAAGAGAGTGATTGCTGAGTACGGAATGCCGTCTACCCACGCCATGGCGGCCACCGCCATCTCCTTCAGCCTCCTCATCTCTACAAAGGATAGATATGAGGTAAGACGCAGCTGGATTCTTCTTCTTCTTCCTCCCAGGAACCGGGTTATCCATATAAGGACTCAGGGAATAGAGGTTTCACTTCAGAATATTCCCTTAAAGCTGCTGCTTTGCAAGACTTTGCAGTTTATGAACTGAAGGCTAAGGGGACTGAAGCCTCCTAGGCCAGTTTACAATTTCTTCATTAATAAAGTGATCATGTGCATCCAAATCAGCACCCTTAGTAACTCTGCCTGGACAGCAAGCATAGCATGGGGCTGTCCCGGGCAAACCAGGGTGTGTGGTCTCCCTACTCGGGAAGCGTGTTCACCCTGAGCTGCCTGGCTAGACAGTGCTGGAATGAATCAGTGCTTTCATCCTCTGGAACAGACACGGGGAGGCGGGGGTGGGGGGGTGGGGGCGGCATTTATGATCCTATTAAATGATCCTCTAGGGCTGAGATGACGCCACCAAATCTCTCCGCCAGCCTCCCCAAGGCCTAGGGGCAGAAAAGAATCTTGCTCTGAATTAGCCTCTGAGGATGCCTCTACCGTCGTTGGGGCTCAGCCATTCGAAATGATGGCTCCCAGGTTTTTCTAGAAAAAATGTCTAAATGAAATGATACACTTGTCAGGAGATTAATAACTATTGAAAATAGAATTTCACTTAATTTCCACTTAGATATTTATGCCAATTATGGTGACACCTTTTAAAAGTTACTGCTGCAGTGAAGATTTTTTTCTCCTGTTCGAGAATTATTGCTCTGATATTGATTAATTTCACAAATTTTGCCTTTTACACATTGGGAATTTTAGCTCTTATTAAATCTAGCAGTCTTGTAAATGACAGTTCCATTTCACCCTGTCCCACTGCCCCAGAAGCCCAGGGACATTCTGGAGTTCAGGTATTCTGGAAATGGGCGTTGGCCCGATGTGTTTAGTGAACAGGTAGAAGACTGCGGAGGTAGCACCGACACCCCCTCAGGGGACAGGATCGATTCGGGGTGTCGGTGCTACCTCTGCAGTCTTCTACCTGTACACCTGGTTTAGACTTCTGTTTCCTAAACAGAAAAGGAACATGTGTAAGGAATACATCCAACGCTGATAAAGTCTTTGGTCCTAACTTAAATGTCATGCAAGGATCAGAAACGTCTGAACTCCCTAGGACTGTGCAAATGAATTTCATGCCGTCTTCTGAGCGACACTGCACCCCGTGGCAGCAGCCCAGGCGGATGCAGTGGGCCCAGGACAGCCCCATTGGGCTGCTCTCAAGATCCGGAGAGGCCTGTGAATACGGCAGTGTTGCTAAAGGGAAAAAGCAACAAAGAAGGGCTGATGGGAAAAAGAAAAAAGAACACTTAAAGCCACCTAGACCTTTTAAAAAAATTCTTTTCAACCTACATGACGCAGCATTTTTCATAAAGACCATTTTGTGTTCTGATCTTCTTTTCTATTTAATTTTTAATGATGAATATATTTAGCTATTTGGCTTATTTGCTTGTAAACAGCTCTAAATATGGGTTTATTTATATCAATATGTATTGGGGCTAATGCCTAAACTCTCAATTCTGAATACATTAATTCATTAATTTTTAAACAACTTTTCATTAATTCTGAGACCCATTTAATGATAAATCTTGAGAAAAGACAGACAACCAGGTCCTTTGTACTTGTATGTTACATTGAGAAGAACCTGCTAGACTTGGACTAAGAAGGTCTGGTTTCTGGTTCTGACTCTGTCACTGGCTGGCAAGGCATTTAACCTTTCTGAGCCTCAGCTCCTGTTGTGAGAATCAGATAGATGACTGATAGGAAAGCATATGTGTCAACCACAAAGTTCACTTCTAAGGTAACTTACCGTGGTTGGGTGTTTGGTCATCTCGATTAGGACTCTCCTCCTTTATGAAATGGGGCTAATGACACAACCTCTATCATAGAGTTGTATGAATATCCAATGAGAGAGTGAAGATAAAGTGCTTCACACAGTGTAGCCTTTATATTATGTGAGAGAATAAAGACTGTTGTCTTTATTCTTGTCACTTTGGAAGACCGTAGAAGTTAGTGCTTGAAGCAAGTGTTTATATCACTAGGTCTAGTTAAGAAGCAGAATATCCGTATGTTCCTTACTGACTCAGCTTTAACCACATTTCTCTGCCTGCCATTATCATCACCCAGCAAATGCTGAGAGTTAGTGGAGTCTGGAGTTTTGCCTTGACATCTGTATGTAAAAATGCCTGTTCTTTGTTTGGGCCATTTGTCCCTGGGCCTCCTCAGGAAGTCAATTCTTGCCAAAGTGATAGGGAAGGTGCTCCTTGGGACTTCCAGATCACAGCACTGTCCATCTCCCTTGTCCCTTGGTCAACTCTATATACTTTGTAAGTTCTGATCTAAGAACAGGTTGAAATAAAAATGATTTATCCCATTAAAACCGCCAGCACGATAGTTGAGCTCAGGAGTCTTAAGGCCCATTTCTTCTGTGTCTTATTTGCAATTTCTTATGTTGTGAAACCTCCTCCCAGAACTGTAATTCTAGGTATCTCCCCCTTCCCTTTCCTCAGTTTCTCCATTTTAAAAAACGGCTTTAGATCGTCAGATTACTGCTCCAGAAAATGCAAGGTTTGGACTAGCAGCTACTGGATAACGAACGCTATTCTAGTGTACACCGTCAAATCGTCTGTGCCTGAACACTGCCTGATTCCTTGTTTTCTCTTCTTCCCCTGCAGTATCCTTTTGCTTTGGGACTGGTGATGGCTGTGGTGTTTTCCACCTTGGTGTGTCTCAGCAGGCTTTACACGGGAATGCACACAGTCCTGGTAAGGCGTCATCATCGGGTCTTAGGGTGACTGCTTGAATGGGAATCTGGTTAGTGTGTTCCCCACACTACTTTCTTATACAATGACTTGCATATATAATTACATTGCTCATCAGGCCAGTGAGTTAAGTAAGTATTCGTTTATAGCCCATGTAGAATAGCAGTGATGGATTCTTAAGATAATATCAGTGAAGCTGAGCTAGGCTAGATCCTCAGAGCTTTGCAGATTGGCGATAACTGTGACTGAAACTGAGTTCAATTTACTTTCACGGTGGTTTACTGATGACACAGCAGGCAATGCAGAGAGCAACCCCAGGGCCAAGAGTACGAGTGAATGCACGCGGTTGCACCCTTCGTGCCTCCCGGAGAGGGCCCTGAAATTCAGGGGTCTCACCCATCCATGAAGACTTAGGGTTCTGCCAGGACAGAGGAGCCCAGAGTCTTGGCGCTACCTTCCTTACTGCTTTAGGCTAGAGGCGGTGGTGGGTACAGGGAGACACATCAGCAGTTAAAGGTCCGCCCACCCCTTTACCACATAAGGGACTTTTTCCAGGGCTTGCATGGCTATCATAGTTAAAAGGACTCCAGACTTCTATTTCCTATGCATCAGCCAGCTGCCGGGATGTTCCAGAGCGTGAGACTGGCCATGGTTTACCATAGTGGCACAATTCATCCTCATAATTGTACAAGAAAGATTTCTTTAAAAAGAAAGAGGCCCTTGCTAAGCAAATTGTGTTCACGTCAGACCATGAAGCTCAAAAATTACATTAGCAAAAGCTCTCCGAGGGAACCTGCCTGGTCTTCACGGGCCTTCCTGTTTCCCTTCGTGGCGTCTGGTGCTGGCTATGACGGGAAAGATGGACGGGCAGAGTGACCAGAGGAAGGGAGATGGTTAGTCACAATGGGCAGAGGAAGAGAACAGGCGGCACAAGAGTCCATCAGAATGCAACCCCAGGCTTCCCACTTAGGAATGCAAATCCTCACAGGAAAGCTAGGGAGGGGCAGGGAGTGCCGGAGTCAGGGTGGGAACGAGGGTGAGGTGAGCGAGGTGCCAAATTTAAGGGGTGCCAAAAATCTCAGTAACCAAGATAAATGATTGTAATGCAATATTTTTAAAAATCAAAGTGAATGCAAAAAAAAAAAAAAAAAATCAGGATGAGCAAAGCATCACAAATTTAAATAACGAGAGATTCCAAACCTGCGTTTTTCCGACCCTTCCTCGCTTGCCACACCCTAACCTGTAGCCCTGGCTGGAGCAGTGTTTGGGTGAAGGAGGGACCCAGGTCGTGGAGAGACTAGAGGAGCTTAGGGGCCAGTCTTCTTGCCCCACCTTCCGGGGCATGTCCTTGTGGTCCCCCCGTCCATCGCACATTGCATCTGGTAGCTTCTGAGAAGAAAGGGGAGAAGGAAGGAGAACATTCCCAATTTGCTACACTGCTGATTCGCATGATGAAGAGGTTCTCTCCATATTCGTGCATAGACTTCAGAATTAAGGAGAACTTTCTCAGGTGCTTTGGCACTTCTTTTATCTGGGGCTACTTTTAAATTTACGTAAGTTTTCATAAAAAATGATCTTGGGATCTCAGGCTAAAAAAAGTTAAAACCAAAAGTCATCACAAGACTATAGGGCTACAGACATGGATAGAGAGTTTACAAAAGCCACCTCCATAATGATATCACTACATCTTTTTCTATTCTTTTAAAAGTGAGTTAGGGAGTGGATGTGGCTCAAGCAGTTGAGCGCCCGCCTCCCAGGTGGGGGCTGTGGAGGGTTCCCAGATTTGGTTCCCAGTGCTTCCTGAAAACAACAACAACAACAAAACAACAAGCAAAACAAGTGTAGAAGTTATCTCAGGGAAGCCAATGTGACTCAGTGGTTGAACGCAGGCTTCCCACATATGAGGTCCCAGGTTCAATCCCTGGCCCCCAGCGCCTCAGAAAAAAGGAGGAAAAAAAGTGAGATATAGGGATTGAGAAGCGTATCTTTTGGAGGAAGATAAATTAGCCCTCTCATTCGGACACAACGTGGTACATCCACCCTTTTTTGGAGAATCTGCCCTAGAAGAAATTGGAGCAAGGGGCCATGGCAACTCTTGCCTCCCCACCTCCGTCCTGTTACACATTTGGAGACTGGGACTTCTTTTGCTCACTCACATTTTTATTTCATAAAGACCTTAGACCTCATCTCAGGCCTGTTCAGGGTATGATGGTGACTAGTTTCTGGTGGCAGAAGGGAGCGGTTGGTGTCAGTAGTAAGACAGAGTTAAATTATGGAGTGCTAAAGTCTTCTTTATTCAGCAGCAACTTAATAAGCTCGTACCTGGTACCAGGTGTGGTGCTGGAGCCAGGAGATGGTCAGGTGGATACAACCTGCCCGTCTTCTCCTCCTCTTCTGGGTCTTAAGGTCAATGGAACGAGACAGATGTGTGGACTGCTGCTTACTTCACCCAGTTAGTGCTCTAATTAACTAGCATTAAATGCAAGGTATTGTGAGAGCAAAAGGAAGTATCTAATCTGGGTAGTCTCCACATTTGAACTGACTTTTTAAGTATGTGTGTACAGTGTATACACATGTAAGTTTATTTAATTACATAAATTATAAATGTTCACTTTTAAAAAATTTCTGGCAAGATAAGATCAAAAGTAAACATTGCCTCTGCCAGCAAACCCATTCACCAGATGAAACCACTGCTGGCAGTTCCAGAGTTTAGAGAAGGAAGGGCATTCCGTGTAGCTGGAACAGCATATGTGATGTGCAGAGGAGACCATGGCTGCTTCTCAGAACAAGGGGTAGGTCGGTGTGACAAGCATATAGCACGTGGCTGGGGATGCAGTCAGAATAACAGGCAGGGGTCTCATAAGAGGCCTTATACCCCAGGCTCAGGCATTTGAACTTTGTCCTAAGTTCTCTGGGGGTAAGTACCTGGTCAGATATGGACATAATCTCCCGGCAGTGGTGTGAGACCAGTTTTGAGAAATAAGAGCCAGAATTGTTTCAGCTTGGTGACTGCCTGGCTGACAGGGATGTGGGAAGGTCACAGCTCGGGTGGTGCCAGCAGCAAACCATTTGCGTCTGACAGGCAGTGACTTCTTAATGTGCAAGATAAGCCAGTTATTTCTGTATCTGAATTTATCTTCTTCCTCCTGCACAGAGAGCTGTGTAAAGCCTGCATGACGTACTTACATGCTGTGTGTGTGATTTGTGTGGTTCATGGTTGTCGTGGATATAGTGGGTGCCTATACAGGCTCTGTTTCTACCTTCCTTCTCCCTAACAGCACCCCAGTTTTGTTCAGGTACATGCCCTGTGCCCAGCTCTAAAACGTTACCCTCATTAGTCCAATCAGGGACTCTCAACCCTGGCTGAACATTAAAACCAACCAGGGAGCTTTGAAAAATGCCAATGCCCAGGACCCGCCTCCAGAGATATGCATTGGGGTTTCTTTGTCGGTTGGTTGATTTTTTTTTTTAGGAGGTACTGGGATTGAACCTGGGATCTTGAACATGGGAAGCAGGAGCTCAGCCACTGAGCTACACCCAGTCCCCGCATTAGTTTTTATAACCGCAGTGTTTGGAAAGGCAGAGGTGCAGGTGCATCAGCGGAGCAGGACCCGTGGCCTCCATCTTTACTGCAAGTCTGCTCACCGCTCTTTCCCAAGCTCTTCTCTGTGTCTTCTGAATGGTGGATTCCTGCTCTCAGGCTGCCTTTCTTCCTGAGGCTAGAACTATGGCCTCAGAGAGCTCTGGGCCGAAATATTTTGTGCTTCCTGCCCTGAAGGGACTCCAGGGAGGAAAGTTTCAGGAAAGGTAGGTCTCTAATTGGCCCAGCCTGGGTAATGAGCTCATTCCTGCACCAAATGCTACCCTAGAGGTGTGGAGGATTGCCATGAAGCCAGGTGTGCCAGGAGCCAGCTTGTGTGAGCAGGTGCTATGATTGGTAGTGTAGGAAGAACAGGTCTCTGAGATAAAGTACACCCTGTTACCAGAAGAAGAAGGAAGAGTTGTCAGGCATACAAACACCCAATGATACCCTTTCTACATCGTTGCATTTTTCCTATTTTTGAAAGACTAAAAAACTGGACATTATATTTTATTTGTGTTTGTGAGGAAGGAGAACTGATTTTACTATATTTTTGATGCCCTAAATTAATCAGCTTATGCAGAACTACTTTTAAATCCTTTGACTTATTGAGCAGTCATTCCAACTATATTAGCAGAAAAATTAGGCAGAATTTTTGTTGTTGTTAGATTAGTAAATATTTGAAATGTGAATGAATAGTGAATGTCGGTTCGATTATTTTGAACTTGAACAAGCTGAAATGCCATTCTATTTTATTGTCCCTAAATTGTTCGACCTGTGGGTAATTATAAATATTAGGTTTTATTTGCTTACACATTAATTTTTTTCCTAAGTATTACTTTAGTTTTGGTTGGAGTTGGAGAATGTTAAAAAGGCTTTTCAAATATGAAATTCTCTGCAGACCATGCAAAAATGTGTTTTGGCTTTGGACTAGAGCATTTTTGGTGTGTTTTTCTCAAGCTGTTTGAAAACCACTTTAAGGGGGAAATAAAACTTATTTCAAACTACCTTGTGAATATAGGGAAGAAAGAAGATTGTAAATTATACCCTACCAAGACAGACTCTCTCTGGTACCCTGTGTGATGAGTTACTAAGATAAAAAGAGAATTGGGTTATTTCTGAGCATCCATCTCCATATTACTTTGCCTATTGTTTTCTGTTTATTCTGAAGAGGAATATTTGTATGATTTTATAAAAATAGAGAGTTATTTGTGGTTTCAAGAGTAATGAGTACTCATGGTAAAACATTCAGCCCTTCTTATTTTTAAAGTTGTTTGTTGTTGTTTTTTAAGAGAAAATTAATCATTATTAGTTAAGCACCACAGAAGAAGTTCAGGTAGCCATTTGGGGAGGATGATGTGTAGGGGAAATTGAAGGTATTTTATGCTTCAAATCAAAGCTAGGGCTTAGCATAATTTTGGGCAAGCACTGCTCATGGTATACATAGTCCTAACAACAAACATAGGCAAATGGATTTATTTATCTCCTTTCCCAGCACTACCCAAAAAGCCACAACTGGGGCACAGTTTTCCATCAGTTCTTAGTGTGGGATGAACAGGCTGCCACACTGTGCTCTAATCTAGGAGAGTGAGCCGGCGGGGCCTTGTGTGCAGCCTTTAGAAGATGCACAAAGACAGAAGTTGGTGAAAACAACACAGTTATGCAGAGGTTGGAGTCTCTACAGGTTAGTGGGCCAAAATCTAAAGGACTGAAGCAGGCAGTGTGGTACAAAGTCAGTTTGCGTCACCCCAGAAGCCTCTTATATCCTTCCTGCTCTAATGGAAACTGATAGTTTGCAACCTGCAAAGCTGCTCCAGCGTGGAGTCTGGTCAGACCCAATGGAGCCTGACAAGTAACTGGCAATTAGCCTGACTGCTTTGCTTGGGAAGGCGAGATGGGGGAGCCCCTGGGGCCAGTGGCTGAGCAGCCAAGCCAAAGGGCCCAGCCTCAGAGGTGCTCTGCTAGGGCTGAGGCGAGAGGCAAGGGGGTTATTGGGAAGCAGGGAGTTTACTTCATATCTGGTTTGCCTAGACTGAAGAGAGTATAGAGCTGATCTGAAGAGGGAGCTCAGCTAAGTACTGAAGCGTCAGCCATATATATATGAAATGCATCCACTTTCCCCAACTAGATAAAATACGAGATTCAGTGTCAAGAGCGCAGATTTGAGATCTGGCGCTTTTGTGTATTGTCTGTGGGGTAGGTGAGTTCCAGGTACCAGTAAAATCTGAGAGGGCCCAGCAGTTGGATAATTAAGAATAAGGGATTGATTAAATCTTCTGTGGTGGATTGAATTGTGTACTCCAGTTTGGGCATACTCTCCGGCTTGGTCCACAATTCTGGTGGGTGTGGACCCATTGTAAATAAGGTCTCTTCAAGATGTTACTTCACTTAAGATGTGGTCAATTTAGTCTGGACTACTGGAGTCCTTTATAAGCAGAGTGAAAGTCAGAGAGAGACGCCACCGAGAGCAGGCAGAAGTCAGAAATCAACAAAACCCTGAGGAGAAAGGAGAAGATGCTGCCAGGTGTCTTGCCACATGACAGAAAAGCCAAGGAAACCCAAAGATTGCCAGCTAGCCAGCAGATACTGACCCTGGGAAGAAGCAAGACTTCTAGCCTCCGAAACTGAGCCGATTAATTCCTGCTGAGTAAACCCATTGTGTGGTTTTTGTTTTAGCAGCGAGGAAGCTAAAACACCTTCCGTAGAGGTCATCCTCC